>CAJVGC010000590.1:27843661-27944130 GCA_910822075.1 Senecio squalidus | reverse complement strand
CCCACCAGCCTGCACTTACAAGAGCTTCATGGCTTGTAAGCCTAAGGAGTTCCATGGCACGACTGGTGTCGTAGGCTTGGTATCCTGGTTCGAGAGCATCGAGTCAGTGCTGCACATCAGCGGATGTGCTGAGACAATGAAAGTACAATACGCTTCTTGCGTGTTACACGGGAAAGCACTGACATGGTGGAACAACGTGGTCCGCAACAGGGGACGTGAGAACGCCAACGCCCTTACCTGGGAACAATTCAAAACCCTCCTGATTGAGGAGTACTGCCCCAAAGGGGAGATCAAGAAGCTCGAAGCCGAGCTCTGGGATCATGAGATGGTCGGAAACGACATCGAAGGGTACACTGCCCGATTCCATGAGTTAGCTCGACTCGTCCCAAGGCTAGTAACTCCGGAAGAGAACAAGATCGACCTTTACATCTCTGGTCTTGTTCCTGAAATCAGAGGAATGGTTCTCACTAAGGAACCCCAGACTCTCCAAAGCGCTATCATCCTAGCTCATCGCCTCACGAGCAACCTACTCACCACTCCTGCCTCGTCCAAGAAGGAGACGGGTGAGAAAAGGAAGTCGGACCAGACTCCGAGGCGAAGTGACCGGAACAAGAAGAAGAAGACCACCCGCAACCTTGCCATAGCAGCCGTAGCACCGCCACCGCCACCTCCACCAGCTGGAAACCGATATACGGGGACGAACCCCAAGTGCAACAAGTGCAATTTCCACCATCACGGTAACTGTCCCGTGTGTCTGAGGTGCCAGAAGGAAGGGCACTTTGCCAAGTACTGCACAGAGAAGCCGGCAGCCCAAGGTCCAAAGCCGGCATGTTACGAGTGCGGAAGTGACCAGCACCTCCGGAACGCTTGCCCCAGGCTCCGCAACGCCCAACCTAACCGTGGCGGGCAAGGCCGAGGACGTGCGTTCGCACTCACAGCTGAAGAGGCACGGCAGGACCCGAACGCGGTGAACGGTACGTTTCCTGTTAACAATCATTATGCATCTGTTCTGTTCGATTCTGGTGCCGAGAGAAGCTTTGTGTCCTTAGAATTTAGACCCCTCATTAACTTAGGATCTAAGGTTCTTAAGGATAGCTTCACCATAGAGTACGCTAACGGTCAAGAGTTCGAAGCTAAGGATATAATCATAGGATGTTCCATATGCCTGTCCGATAAAACTTTCCCTATCGATTTAATCCCAATCGAACTGAAAGCTTTGATGTCATCGTCGGAATGGACTGGCTCCCTCGTTTCCGAGCCGAGATCGTCTGTTTTGACAAACTCATTCGCATCCCTCTTTCCGACTCTGAAACTTTGGTTGTTCAAGGAGACAAACCCGGACGTTCACTCCGTCTCGTGTCGTCCATCAAAATGCGTAAGTACCTCGAGAAGGACTGTGACGCATTCCTTGCCCACGTTGTTGAACGTAAGCCCAAGGAGATCCGTATTCAAGATATCCCAGTAGTCAAGGATCACCCCGAAGTCTTTCCTGAAGATTTTCCCGGGTTACCCCCGCATCGACAAGTGGAATTCCGGATAGACCTCATTCCTGGTGCAGCACCGGTCGCTAGGACACCGTATCGTCTAGCCCCTCCGGAGATGCAAGAGCTGTCTAAACAGCTTCAGGAACTCTTAGATCATGGCCTTATTCGTCCTAGCTCGTCACCCTGGGGAGCCCCTATACTCTTCGTTAAAAAGAAAGACGGATCCTTTCGTATGTGCATCGACTACCGTGAACTAAACAAGCTGACCGTCAAGAACCGATACCCACTCCCGAGGATCGATGACCTCTTCGACCAGTTGCAGGGTGCAACTTACTTCTCGAAAATCGACCTCCGCTCGGGTTATCATCAGGTTCGTGTCAGCGAGACCGACATTCCAAAGACCGCTTTTCGTACTCGTTACGGTCATTACGAATTTCTAGTCATGCCTTTCGGTCTAACCAACGCACCAGCAGTGTTCATGGACTTAATGAACCGAGTGTGTAGACCTTACCTGGACAAATTCGTGATCGTGTTCATTGATGACATTCTTATCTACTCGAGAAACAAGGAGGATCACGCGAAACACCTGAAACTCATTCTAGAACTCCTCCGAGAACAGCAACTGTACGCCAAATTCTCTAAGTGCGAATTCTGGCTTCGAGAAGTACATTTCCTTGGTCATGTGGTCAACCAAGAAGGGATCCATGTGGATCCGGCTAAGATAGAAGCGATCGAGAAGTGGCAAGCGCCGACAACTCCTACGGAAATTCGTCAATTCCTAGGGTTGGCCGGCTACTATCGAAGGTTCATCGAGAATTTCTCGAAGATCGCTAAGCCACTCACCGAACTCACCCAGAAGGATAAGGATTTTGTTTGGGGTACAAAGCAAGAGGAATCCTTCCAAAAGCTGAAGCACCAGCTTTGTCACGCACCAATCTTGTCTCTACCAGAGGGTACGGACAACTTTGTAGTATTCTGCGACGCGTCCCACCAAGGACTTGGGTGCGTCCTTATGCAGAAAGACAAAGTCATCGCCTACGCCTCAAGACAACTCAAGGTCCACGAGCAGAACTACACTACTCACGACTTAGAGCTAGGAGCGGTCGTTTTTGCACTTAAAATCTGGAGACATTACTTGTATGGGACTAAGTGCACGGTTTTCACCGACCACAAGAGTCTTCAACACATCCTAGATCAGAAGATGCTCAACATGAGACAGAGGAGATGGATCGAACTGCTGAGTGACTACGATTGTGAGATCAAATACCACCCGGGTAAAGCAAACGTAGTAGCAGACGCCCTGAGCCGGAAGGAAAGGGTGAAACCATCTCGAGTTAGAGCATTAGGTATCCAGATTCAAACTAACCTTCAAACGCAAATCGCCGAGGTTCAGCGAGAAGCGTTGAAGCCTGAGAACCTAAAGGGAGAAACCTTGCACAATCATGAGCAGGAGTTCGAGCTCAAATCCGACGGAATTCACTACTTCAAGGGCCGAGCATGGATTCCGAAGTCCGAGGATCTTCGTAAGTTAATTCTGGATGAAGGCCACCGTTCCCGATACTCTATCCACCCCGGTTCAGACAAGTTGTACAAGGATCTTAAGGAGTATTATTGGTGGCCAGGCATGAAGAAGGATATCGCCTTGTATGTAGCCAAGTGCCTCACTTGCTCCAAGGTCAAGGCGGAATATCAAAAACCTTCAGGACTTTTGCAGCAACCGGAAATCCCTATGTGGAAATGGGAGCAAATTTCCATGGATTTCATCACCAAGTTACCCCGGACGGCAAAGAGTAACGACACAATTTGGGTAATTGTGGACCGTTTGACTAAGTCTGCTCACTTCTTGCCAATACGAGAAACCCACTCGATGGAGAAGCTCGCGCAAATCTACATCAACGAGATCATCTCTCGCCACGGTACACCTCTCTCAATTATTTCTGACAGAGATAGTCGGTTCACGTCTCGCTTTTGGAACGCACTTCAGAAATCCCTCGGAACGCGACTAGACCTTAGCACAGCTTACCACCCTCAGACCGACGGTCAAAGCGAGAGGACGATCCAAACGCTTGAGGATATGCTTAGAGCATGCGTAGTCGACTTTGGAGGAAGTTGGGACACTCATCTTCCATTAGTCGAGTTTTCGTACAACAACAGCTACCACGCTAGCATTAAGTGTGCTCCGTTCGAGGCCTTATATGGACGTAAGTGCCGATCGCCGCTTTGTTGGCTAGAAGCTGGTGATCGACAGCTCACAAGGCTCGATATTGTTCAAGAAACCATCGACAAGATCACCACCATCAGGGATCGACTGAAGACGTCCCGCACTCGGCAAAAGAGCTATGCCGATAACCGGAGAAAACCCCTCGAGTTCCAGGTCGGCGATCGGGTACTTCTCAAAGTATCGCCATGGAAAGGGGTAGTTCGCTTCGGGAAACGCGGTAAACTCAGCCCGAGGTACACCGGACCGTTTGAAGTCATCGAGCGCATTGGTCCTGTAGCTTATCGACTCCAACTCCCGCCAGTTCTTTCTAATGTTCATAACGTGTTCCATGTCTCACACTTGAAAAAGTGCCTATCCGATGAGACCATCGTCATCCCGCTCGACGAGGTCAAGCTCGACAACAAGCTCAACTTCATCGAGGAACCGCTCGAAGTTGTAGACCGAGAGGTCAAGCAACTCAGGCAAAGCCGTGTTCCTATTGTCAAGGTTCGTTGGAACTCCCGACGTGGTCACGAGTTCACATGGGAACGTGAAGACCAGATACGTCAAAAGTATCCTCACTTGTTCAAAGATACTTCTACCTGATTGGGCGAGTCAAATTTCGGGACGAAACTTCTTTCAACCCGGGGATGATGTGACAACCGTCCAAATTTCAGGTGATTCTCAGTTACTCAATCGGTTCAAAACTCTAGTTCTCTTTTAACGTGTTCATATTGTTCGGGTTCATTTTGTCGTACTTTTAAATTTGTCGGAACAAATGTCGGAATCAAAAATATAAATCCTAACACCAAATAATCAATACAAGAACTTGACTAAGTTCATAACGGTAGCTAAAATGATTCTAGTCCCTAACTAATTATAACGGAAAAACTTAAAACGTCAAAAAGCTGGATTTTCATTCCAGCCGGCGGCTGAAATTACTTAGCCGGCGGCTGAAGCCAGCCGGCGGCTGGATTTAGCCAGCCGGCGGCTGAATCTGGCTGTCCAGCTAGATGATGACTCATTTTTTTTGCATGTCTCACGATTGGCCAACGATTTTTACTCGATTGTTGAACAATAATCACTGCTTTGTAGTCTCCCTAGGCCAGAAATAACACCACCTTAACACTCCTTTCATTTTGTTTGAATCAAAACACACACACAACACACACACACACTCTAAACTCTCTTTATTTTCCCTCAAGAACACAAAAACGAAACAGAAACTTTCCACCATTTCCAGCCACTCAAACATCATTTTATCAAGCATCTAAACCATCAAAATCATTCAAAGATCAAAGGGTATTAAAGGAAAAGGTTTAAATCGGGTTTCCAAGTCATTTTTGGAGCTAAATCTTGTTCAAACCATCACATCTTTGTTCTCTTCGGTATAACACTCTCTTTTTACTATTTTTATACTTATCTTCACTTGCATGTTCAATCCATAACCCGAAAATATGTTTTCATAAACTTTCAAAACGTTTTCTTGCTTAAAAACGAGTTTTTATGTTAGATCTATATATTTTACATGTAAATCTAAAAGAAAATAGTGTTTTTACTTCAAAAATACATAAGTTTATGTTATATCTGCTTGCATGTAAAATCTAACCGTTCAATAAGCTTAAAATCGAAGAAACAACAACTTTAAAAACTGGCCGAAGCCTTTTGGCCGGCGGCTGAAGGATTTCAGCCGACGGCTAAAGGTCAGCCGGCGGCTGTCTTCCTTCAGCCGCCGCCAGAATGCCACTGTTCACTATTTTCGTCGTTTTAAAGGTCGTAAACGTGATTTTAAGCTCAAACAAATTATCACAGATTATACACGATAATAAGCTACTGTTTTGACATATTATATTGTTGGAAAAGCTTTTTTTTAACTTGAAACTTGTGTGTTATATATTTAAACGTTGTATTGTGCATTTAAAGCGGGAAAGTGTTTTGAAAATGGATATAATTTTTATAACGCGGAAGCGCTGCCCAATTTTCACCGTAAATAACATTTCAAATTCAGAAACTTAATAACTTCGAGACTTATACACTTTAACTTGGAACTTTGACACTTTTGGACATAATTGGACTTATCGGACTATAAAACGTACACGAACATACAAACCTTCCGTATTAAACTTTTGGGACAGAATCTAAGTATGATAAATTGAGACTTAAATATGTTAAATTGGAACTTAACATAACTCAATAAAACTTATACAACTTTCCGGTGTTCTAGGTCATTTGTGATTCCCGACGCGTTCCGCTCTCGTTGTGCTAGTCATATCTCTATCTCCGCAAACCGTGAGTTACAACCCCACTTGTTTTTACTTTTGTACTTTTAAAACATTATTTGGGGGAAACATAAGATCATGCTTTGTAACTGTTTACACTATTTGCGAACTATTAAACAATTAGAAACTTGATACATTTGGTACTTCCTGAAACTTGTTCAAAACTCTGAAACATTTAAACATTTGAAACTGTTCAAAACTTGGTACTTTTGCAACTTATTTGAAACTATGGAACTGTTCAAAACTTGGTACTTGTACAAACTATTATGCGTATTTGTGTTATTGCCTTAGCGGGTTAACTAAACTAGGATACTTGTTAGCGACCAATCCTTGATGGATATATAAGCCCGTAAGAGATCAGTACAATTTTTGCAACTTTGTTCAATTGCCCGTTTTTGGTTCAGGTTCACTTATACACTATTAGCATTAGCCGTTAGTCATATGGGTATCGATACTTAGGAGCGGTCACTCCTTACTAAGGGTTAGCGTCCCAAGTACATATTACTACCACTCTTTAGCAACTTATTCAAACATTTTTGGGCTAGATCAGGACCATACAACCGGCTTAGTGTATACTTACTACTTATATGATGCCAAGAGATTGATACGAGTTACTATTTAGTTAAACACACATCCCATACGCATATACACACTTTTAGCGCCTGGATTCCGCTACAACTTTACTTTACGCGTTTATTTATTATTAAATTTACTTGCGTACATACAAACTTTTATTTTTTTTTCATATATGCTCAAACGTCGACTCGTTCTTTACTCATGACGTCAATATATGTTTTGGCAACTTACTATTTTTGGCAACTTACTATTTTTGGCAACTTACTATTTTCGGCAACTTTCTATTTTTGGAAACTTCTCTCGAAACTCTAAACTGTAACTCACTCACTACTTTATGTAGTTGACACTTTATCTTATGTTTCAGGAAATTAATGTAAGCATTCGGAATGCATGGCAAGGGAGGGTCGATATGGTCACGTGAGGCGATTATTGGGAAAGACCTTTCATTTTGGGAATTTAATTGTTGAAACTTGTATTGTACTTTAAGTTAAATCGTGAACTACTTGGTTGTTTTATTTTCAATGTCGAAACTTGAACAAATTTCTTTTTAATCAGAATGACTTGAATCGTTTATATTTGCTTATGACCGTGTAATGATATTCCAGCTCTCACATTCCGTGTTTCCGCTATAGCGGGGTGTGACACTGTTAAGTGAAATGGAAATAGTAGGTATTCCCATTTCCAAAGACACTCTCAACAGGAAGTTCTTAAGGTCTCTTCCTGAAGAATGGATTCCATATACCATCAACTATAGGCAAGGAGATGGCTTGGAATATATGGAACTAGATGATGTCTTCAATGAGTTAAGAGTGTTTGAAGGGGAAGTAAGCTCAAAGAATGGTCAAACAAGCAGTAGTCCACAGAATATTGCTTTTGTGTCAACAAAAGCTCCTGAAGTAAATGCAACTCCTTGTGACCAAGGTTTTGTAGCTGGTGGAAGTGGTACTTCAAAAGGACCAAGATATGAGAACATTGATGACACAACTAGAGAAGCCTTCTTTTCTAGTCATGTGAACTCAGGTTTGATTATTGAGGACCTGGAACAACTCAATGCTGATGATCTTGAAGAAATGGACCTTAAATGGCAAATGGCCATGTTAAGTGTTAGAACAAGAAGATTCATTCAAAGGAGTGGTAGAAGGAATTTTGCTATCAAGAGAAATGACAAGGCTGGTTTTGACAAAAGCAAAGTAAAGTGCTATGAATGTCTGGAACCAGGTCATTTTGCACGAGAATGTCCAAACAAGGATAACACTCAAAAACGTGCACAAAATCCACAACATGAAGGAAGACAGGGATGATTTCAAAGAAATCAAAGCAACCAAGAGAAACCTTCCACAACTCTCACAACAACAACAACTGATGAAGAAGGAGAGTATGATTGGAGCTTTGAAGTTGGTGATGCTGTGACTAATCAAGCCTTGATGGCTGATGTAAATTTCACTGATGTTGGACACATATGTAAACACTTACAATCATTTGTATAAAATAATATCATTAACTGTAATCACAAACGTTATATCTCAAATAGTTTTTCGTTTTTAGAATGATGTTATACATATATAACTTTTTTTTATAACAAATATGAACTTTCGCGAGACTGTAGAGCTAAGGTCAATGGTTTAAAATGTAAAGACATTTTCAAGGCTATTCTTTATAAGTCAACGTCTACTTAGCTCTTACTAAATCTTCCATATGCTCTCAATACCCATTTTGTAAAAAAATTGTAATTTGATGGTAGATAGTTATGTAGTAGAAGTGTTTAACTATTAGTAAATTCATAATATGCCGTGTAAAAAATTGACAAAACTAAAGAGATGTTTGGGACGAATAACGACATCATAAGTTGGTGTAACGGGTCAAATTGGTAATTCAAATTTTACATGAAGTGAGTTAGAAAGCATCCAGGATATGATGTAGTTGGATTAAGTTGGGATAAAGTACGGGCTTATTTCTTTGAATGAATTAAAGGCACCACATAAGGATTAAGGACAGGGTAAGGATCAAGCGTAGCTAATATATTAAGTAAAGTTTCTATACCACAAGTATTATACATGACGTCGTTAAGAGGCCATCTTACTTTATTCTCTACTCCGTTAGAAGCTGATTATGACATAATACTCGAACTATTCTATCTATCACCATTTCTTTTATGCTTTGGTGGTTAATATATGTTCGGTTACATCCAACCCAAATTTAACCAACTGCATCATTCATACCACATTCATGTGTTTAAATACTTGAGTGTTGTGTGACTTGCCTTTACAAAATTTTAGTTGTAAACAAAAAGTACTAAATAAAAAAAAGGAGCAATAGCTTCCCTCTTGTTTTATCAAGAGACCGTTATTGCTCGATTTTTTAGTTCAAAAACTCATATACAATCACAATCAGACCAAAGTCTTATCCATTTGTGGATGGAGCTTCAATAGCACCTAAGTCTAGAGGGAAATTATGAGCATTACGTTCATGCATAACTTCCATACTAAGGTTAGCACGGTTAATGATATCAGCCCAAGTGTTAATTACAATAAGCGAAACTAAAACTGTGATTGCTGGGTACAAAATGAAACTAGATACTTGAGCCAAAGATTAAATGGAACCGTTAAATCAAACCAAATATGAAGGTTTCTCCTAGGTACCAAATGAAACCAAAGACTGAATCACACCATCAAAGATGAAACGGAAGGGTGGAAACAAACCATATGAAATGTGTTTTTAAGAGGTACCATATGAAACTAGACACTTGAACCAAACGATCAAAGATGAAATGGAACAGTAAAGAAAAACCATATAGGATGGTTTTTGTGAGGTACCAAACGAAACCCGACACTTGAATCAAACCATCAAAGGTGAAATGGAACAGTAAAGAAAAACCATATTGGATGGTTTTTGTGAGGTACCAAACGAAATCTGACACTTGAATCAAACCATCAAAGGTGAAATGGAAGAGTAAAGAAAAACCATATAGGACGGTTTTAGCGAGGTACTTGATGAAACCTGACACTTTACCCAAGCAATCAAAGGTGAACTGAAATGAACCATATAAGATGGTTTTTGCTAGGTACCAAATGAAACCCCACACATGAACCGAACGATCAAAGATGAAACGGAACAGTAAAGGAAAACCATATTGGATAGTTTCTGCAAGGTACCAAATGAAACCCGACAAACCATATAAGATGGTTTTTGCTAGGTACCAAATGAAACCCAACACATGCTCCAACCCATTAAAGATGAAATGGAACACTAGAAACAAACTATATAAGATGGTTTCTACTAGGTACCAAATGAAACCAAATACTTGAGCCAAAACATCAACGATGAAACAGAACGACAGATGCAAACCCTGTAAGATGGATTTAGCGAATCTACAGACACATGGAACTTTTTTGTGGGTTACTTGCAGGCTCCCAAAGTCCTTCCGACTATATTTATAAGCATACCAAGGTCCCACCGGGAATAGCACTTCTTGCAGGCTATCGATTGAGTCAGCGTAAGTAGTAGTTGCTTCATTGTCGATAGTTTCTGAAAAACCTGATCCTTCAGTCCAGTACACATTGTGATATCCTTTTCCTATCACGTAAACAATCTCAACTGCAGTCTTCGGATTTGGTGTCCATTGTTGGAAGTTTTTTTCTAACATACTTATCGCAGAGTTATATCCTTGCACGGCAAATATTCCAGGTTCTTCCTGCTCTTCATTGGGGTAACCGGAATTAAACTTTTGACGGAATTTTTTTCTAAAATGTTGAAACCCCATCGTATTTTCAGAGATAGAAGTTTTGACTCCAAGCATGCCTTTCAGTGAATAAATTATGGTAGGATGAACAGAAGGTAAGTAATCTGTGATTTCATTAGTTGCGATCCAGGCATACCCATATCCTGTCATTCCCATCTTCTCGGCTGTTTGAAATAGCCGCACCGAGAGTTCCAGAGATGTATGAATTACAAAGATTTTACGTTGTTGTTGCTTAAGTACCTCAAGTTCTTCATCGAAAGAACATGAGCTAGATGTAAGTGGTAAGATATCGGTTAGATCGGAACCTGTTTGTTGAAGCGCCTCGGAGAGATAAGAGATGATTGATTCTGATGAGGTGGCTAGATTTGAGGTTTCGTGTATGAGACTAACATTACGAATACCCCATGAATTTAAGATCGCAGCCACTGCCTTCATCTGTGTTGATTGTGTAGGAACAGATTGAACGAAAAATGGCCATTGATTGGTTTTTTGCAATGGAGTTGTAGGAGCTAACGAAACAAAAAGAGGGATATCAATATCCTGATCAACTTCACTAATAATCTCGGCTATGACAGCTGCTTCTTCCCATGTATGACCTCCCAAAATCCCTTTCACATTGTGTTTATCAATAAGTTCTTTCGCTGTATTTTCACATCAAAAAGTTAGCATATACTCCATATGGGTTCGATTCTAAACAACCAAATCAACCAACGGGCTTGTATCCTGGCGGTATCAATAGTTCCTTATATTGGGTTTGTAGATATAGTTTTCACTTTCATAGTTTAACAGTTCTAAAAAAGATTCAAACTTATACACTAATAAATATATGCAGGAAATTGCAAATTTACCAGCAATAGCTGCGTAGTAAGGCTTGTTTCGAGATTTTTGAAGATATAAAACCACATGCTGATTGGTTTTGATTTTAAAATCTTGTATTGCTAAATCGATTGCCACCTTGGCCTCTTTCCCAGGCCTAGACGTTTCGTCAAGAATGGCACCAATCCTTATTTCGTTTCTGAGTTCTAGCTTGGTAGACAAGCTTCCGGTTGCTTGCAGAACGAAACAGTGCAACGAGAAAGCAATCAAAACCAGAATCAGGTAACCATTATAATTATGCATCTCAAAAGATTCTAGTTTACTTTTTTTTCATGACTTCCTACATACTCAATTACCGAAACTTGAACAGACTTTTGGTTAGTTCATTGTGAGAAAAAGTAACCACGAGCTTTATTCTTTAAAAAGTAATTATTGAACAAGAATATAATCTATATCCACACCCTTTTTCTTTTTGAAAACTAAATATGTTATTCAATAAAACATAATCTAAAAGTACGAAAATAAAAATTCACAATTTTGATTATTCATCTTATTTTAATTTAATGATTAATATTAAAACTAAAACTCACTTTTTTTTTATTTTTAAAAATTAAATTATCTCATAAACCATTGATCATTAGAGGAAACAAATTAGGTCATTTCGGTCATCTCGTTTTGATCTTTAATTAGAGTAGTGGTATTATATACCTTCGACGTTTTTTTTTTCTTTTTTTTTTCTTTCTGGGTATTGAAATTGTCACGATAAAATCACATATGATATTAGCATCAATACGTAAACTTTTATAAAAAAAATTACAATAAAACGTATAAATTACCTAAATTTGGAAAAAGATCGAATTGTGACGATTTTTTTTTTGTTATTTTAACATAAATGTGATAGTACTAAAATCACATGTGATAATACTAAAATTACATATGATTGTACTGTAAATTTTTAAAAGCTCGTAACACTATAACTCACATAACTTTAACTTTAAATATAAATTTGAAACATAACAATGTTAGATGATGTATAACCTATATGGACCCGGAAAAAAAATTCTAATTTTGATGACATTTTATTTTTCCGCTTATGGCCAAATGTTGAAATTAATAAGGTAATATCACATGTAACTTTGTCTGTTTGATACATTAATAAGTTTTAAGATAATTAATATTTAAATAAAATCAAATTAAAGTGGGTTTTCAAATGAAGAGTTATAATTTGTTTTATTTAATTTCAAGTTTTTTAATGATTTTTCATGAACTCAACCTTCTAAAAGTATTATAATTATAAAAAATGGGCTGAGTTCATTTAAAACCATTATAAAACTTAAGACCAAATATACCAATCACAATTTTCATTTTAAAAACCCACTCTAATTTTTTTATTTTTTTTAAAGTTAATTATCTTAAAAACTGTAAATGTATTAAACGAATAAACTACACCATTAAAATGAGCATTATTTCCTCTTTCTATAGAGCACTCACTTGATATATTTTTGACAAAAAAAAAAAATCATGGTTTTACGGATTTTGGAAAATTTAAACTAAAAAATCACAGTTTATCAAATGTGATATTAGTAGTTTGACTTATGATTTTTATGTTTTTCTTTTTTATTTTAGTTAAATATAAATCATATAATATATTTAGGTTTTGAAATTCACATTTAGTGTTCATATCACATGTGATTTTATCTTATGTGAATATCAACAGTTGACCAAAAACGGGAAAAAAAAAGTCGTCAAAATTCGATTTTTTTTTCCAGATCTATATAGATTATACCTCATATAATATTTTTGTGTTTAAAGTTTCACATATAAAGTTAAAATCGTGTGTGTTCTTGACTTATTTGTTTTTAAATTTCTACGTATATTATAATATCACATATGATTTACGTTAATATCACATATGATTTTAGTACCATCACATGTGATTTCGTTGAATTTTTTATAACTTTAGTTTAATTATATATCATATAACGATTTTAGATATTTAAATCCACATTTTATGTTAATATCACATGTGATATAATGTTATGAGTTTAAACATTTGTCTAAAAACGAAAAAAATAAAAGTTGTCAAATTTGATTTTTTTTTTTCTGAGTTTAAATAAATAATACTTTATATAACATTTTTTTTTTGAAGTTTACTCATTTATGTTAAAATCACATGTGATATTAACGTTACAATTTCAATACCTATCCGAAAATCGAAAAAATAAAAGTCGTCGAAAGTATATATATGACCACTGCTCTAATTAAAAAGGAAGAGCACGACGATCGCAACGGTGTAATTTATTTTTTCTAACGATTAACGGTTTGCGAGATAAATTAATTTAAAAAAAAATAATTTAAAATGAGTTTTTGATTTAATCTTATCCATTTAATTGAAATTAAATGAATGATGGAGATTGATTTTTTTTGGTTTTTTG
The DNA here is from genome assembly GCA_910822075.1 of Senecio squalidus. Taxonomy (NCBI): domain Eukaryota; kingdom Viridiplantae; phylum Streptophyta; class Magnoliopsida; order Asterales; family Asteraceae; genus Senecio; species Senecio squalidus. Next base: position 27,930,601 of record CAJVGC010000590.1, on the reverse strand, counting down.
GAAAATTAGTGGTCTTTTTTAATTTTTTTCTACCAAAAAATAAATATTATTGAACAAAGAATATAATATAAAAATATGGTGAAATATTTAAACAATAAATCATGTCCCATATTTTATGGAAGGAAGTTCTTGTTTTTCTAATTCGGGAGTATGCTAAAAATCTAAAATGACCAATATATCATTTGTTACTTTTTAAATCTTTTCCATTTATGGACAACTCATCTCATTCATTGATTTGTTTGATTAATGGTTATTATTAGGTTATTTTTTAGCTTATGAATTTATTAATTTTTGGCTTAGTTTATTTTATTTTATGGTTTATGAATTTATTACCCGTTGTGAGATAAATTAATTTAAAAAAATAAAAGAAAAGTGAGTTTTGGTTTTAATCTTAGCCATAAAATTAAAATCGGATGAATGGTCAATATTGTGTCTTTTAGTACTTAAAAATTATGTGTCTTAATTGATCATTTATCTAAGCTCATAAGCGATCAAATAAGAAAAGAAAAAAAAGTTATTTAATAAAGAGCATATTATCAAAATAATCACCTATCATTTACACTTTACAAAAATAATCACCTAATTCGCGATGGATTTCTCGCGACATTTTTTTCGTCGCGAAAGTACACATATTTTAATCAGACCAATAAAAATTCGACACGTTGTCGCGACACTATTCATTTCTCGCGTCAATATTCATTTTCGCGACGACGTGTCTGATTTTTATTGGTCTGTTTTTGTTTTATGTACTTCTCGCGACGATAAAGTGTCGCGAGAAATTCGTTGCGAATCAGGTGATTATTTTTGTAAAGTGTAATGATATGTGATTATTTTGATGATTAATTCTTTAATAAAATATAAGCAGAAAGTCAATAATCTCATAAATCAAAAAATAAGCTCAACAAACACCCCATAGACGTAGTTAGTTTTAATATTCAAAACTCCCACCCTTCATTTGTCCCTAATACGACTTAATTATCCTATTTCCCTAGGTCCTGATATGAATTTTACACATAATTTGGTTACAGATGGTGATCCCAAAACTAAAAGGGTGAGTTCTTTGTAATATACAAGAAAAAAATAAAAAATACAATAACTTTTTGATGTTTTTATAATGTAAGACATGTGTTTTTTTGTAGACAAATCTTATCTGCAGTAAAATGCATATAAAATAGGTGCTGTAAGGAACAAATAGAGGGGTATGTTTAAAATTTACATAAATATTAAAGGGATAAAATGTAATTTTTCATTTATTTTTCTACTATGCTGTATCTAAATTTTTCCCTGGTGTTGGTTTTATCCTTTTTTTTTTTATACATGTCTTTGTGTTTTAGACTTTTAGCTACAATGGTTATTCACTTTTTCTTTTACACATAAACCTCGAGTGAGGGTTAATAGGTGTTGGTCGCCTTTTTCACGGACCCCTTTGAACCCTAATACAATACTAGTTGCGGAATAACTAATATCTAAGTATATATGGTGAAGAACAGCAGAGATAACCAAATGGTTGATACTATTAAATTTACGTATTCAATACAAACACGAAATAGTATCTAAACACTTGATTACAAGACTTTAACACACAAGAACTCACAGTTACTCGACCTAGACCTAGCTCACGTAACTATGAGTGATGTGACTGCCCTGACAACTTTCAACAACCGCATTTATGATCCCGAGGGTGCTATTTATAGCTGACCCGAAAAACCTAGTTACGCGAGCGTAACTTAGTTACTCTCCGTAACTTAGTTACTTAGAGTAACTGTCTACGTAAATGCGTTTTGGACTTTACAACTCGATCTAATTACATTCTAACTCGACGACACATTCAACTGAATACAACTACAGACATTTATGTTCCAACAAACTCCCCCTTGGATGTAGCTTGTATTCTTCAAAATTTTCTTGAGCTTTTGGTGTCGAGAGATCGAGAGTTGATCCTTTAACCTTCACAAAGGCCTTGTACGGTGTTCAGTCTGCAACCGATGACTTGCGAATCTTTCTGGCAGCTAATCTTCATCATTAAGCAACGCGGCTCCATGAAGATCAGCTTCGAGTCCTTGACTTCCAGGAAGTACTAAACTCTTCGAGATCCGATCTTTAACTCTGCAAACCTGGCTTACAGAGACAAAACTGACCAAATACGTATTTTTGTTCTTTAAACTGATAAAATTTCTCATTTTTCAGAAAACACGTGATAAAACCTTTTAACCTTGAACGATACGTGACAACGAAGAAAATAAACGCATAAATAAAATCTTTTTGGATTTTTGTTTGTTTTCTTAACCTAAAACCGAAAATCTTTTTGTGGTTTTCATCTATAAGCTATTTACACTACTTTAACAACCTACAAAGAGCAAATCTTTTTTGTTGGGGATTAGTTTGCTTGTAGGATCATATCGCAGAAGTCAAATCACAAGAATCAGCCGATTATTAGTATATTTGTCCTCTTAAATACAACATAGATATCATATAAAAAGTCTTCCGATTATTTAAATTACATCTGTTTTTATATGGATCCCACTTATATTTACACTTAGCTAAATCCGAACTTCCCTCAAAGCGTCATCAAACCTCCAGTATTTATTTCGAAAAACTGTCACCTTATTCCTAGATTATTAACTACTCTAAGTATTGAAAATGCATACATATAGTATTAAGTTTAAGCACTAATGCAATTTTCATTATTTATTAGCCTTTATTTATTTATTTATTTATTTATTTATATAAGCTTAAAAAGCTTTATTGACTCGTGAATTCCTTCCTCTGTCTCTGCCGTTTATCAAGTAAGCATCAAGAGTTATGGAATTCTTATTTGACTCTACTCTCCCCCTGTCTCTGCCGTTTATCAAGTAAGCATCAAGGGTTACAAGTTTTACTTAGATTTAATTATACATAACTCCTCAACCTTTATACTAACTGCAGGAAACTATGATTTCGCAACCTTATAGAATCCTGGAGCGCCTCAAGGTATTTATGAGTTTTAATATTAATATAAACTCTTTGAGTTTTAGATAAAAGCGATTTATTATTTATTTTTTGTTTTTCTCTCAATTTTTCTTTTTCTCGCTTTTTCTATTACTCTCAGATACTTATTAATATATATATATTATAATATCCTATGGTGACAGATTCCAGGCACACCGAAAGTTTTCAGCTTATCACTGAGATGAACAGACTTAACCGTGTTACCCATTAAAAACAGTTTCGGAAGATTGTTTATATGATATTAGCCGTACCTACTAATACATCGAACAAAAACTTATGACTCTGATTTTTAAAATCTGCGATGTACTATCATTTCCTAAGGTTTTTACAAACTTTCTCCCTCTCTTTTTATGTTTTTCTGATTTTTTTATTTTTTTATTTTTTTATTTTTATTTTTTATTTATTTATAACTATACAAATCCTAAAAACTTAAAAAGAAAGATATCGAAGTCACGATCAAACGATTTAGGTTTTTATCAATTTGGACGCTTTATACTCAATTGAGATTAATTAATATTTGACTCAATGAGTTTTCAAAACTTTATACTCTTTTGAAAAGAGTTTTGCATTTAAGCAAAACGGTTTTTGTTCGAGTCCGCAACTGTTATGTGTTGCGAAGTCTAAACACTTTAAACTTTTCAATATAAAAGTGTTTAATATTCTTGAAAATGTATGTTTGTAACATAAGACGGACCACGTAACTCAAATAGGAACCAAAAACCTACCGAACCAAGTATCACATACAAACAATCATAAATTCAAGAATAATAAACACATTTATACCAAAAGATGAATCAATAAATACAGACAAAATAGATAATGTTTGAGCTGAGAATTAAGAAATACCAAAAGCCAGCTAAATTACTGCAAACAAAATCTACACTGCATCATCTTTTACCAGCGGCATGTTTTTCGAGTGATATCCTTTTTCCACACAGATATGGACCACATGCGAGAAAACAAAACCGAAGGATCGCTCGTTCCACATTGCCACGATCATCTTCTCAATCAGGCGCTTCAGGTCACTCTCGGAGAGACAGAGTAGATGAATAGGATCATAGATCCTTAGCAATACTTTCCCCGCATAATCTGTCATGACTGCCTCCCGAGAGTCTTCATCAAAGAACCAATCATCAAGTGCTTCCAAAAAATCTTGAGGCAGAGAAGGCATCCTGATTCGCTTAAGCAGCTTGACCTCTGGATAGATGTGCTCAACATTGCGCTTCCCAGTGGATGGATTGCGATGCTTTGACTTCTTCAATACAGGCTTGGTGAGGGAAAAGTTGACATATTTCTTGTAGTATATGTCTTCCCTCAGCTGGATGTAGAAGAGCTTGGCGGCATCTGAAGTGAGGTTCTTTGGTTCCATGTCCGCAAGGCGCTCCAACTCATAATATGGCATGGAGCTGAAGGTAGCATACTTCATCCGCATGTACTGCACCCCATCTATTCTGAGCAGAGCAAAGAAATCGGTGTTGTCGATGTAGCGCCATGAAAGAATAAGCTTTTTGCACGGGCCTACAAGATTACAAGCTGCAACAACACCGACTTTGTCAAAAACCCGGTGATCTATCTCTCTCCCTTTGCCATCGACATAGTGAACATAATTCTTCGCGGGAGGAGCTGGAACGGCTGGAAGCTCTGGTTCGCTTACTTCTTTAGACTTCCTCTTTGAACCAGAAGAGGAAGCAGCTTTGTCTTTCGATCCAGCCTTTGATTGTTATGCAGTTGCCTTCTTTAACCGTGCAGAATCAACCTCGTCCTCGGAGTCCTCAAACATAGCACAACTCCCGGGGACCATTGAGGTTGCATCGCCCTCTTGCATCGGAACAGCATCAAATCTTGGAACTACAGTAGTAGAGCCTTGAACAGACATTGCGGGCTGATCAGGTTGGATCTGACGATCATGAGTACCTGCAGAAACTAAGATAAAAGCAAGATTAGGATTAGTGGTCTCCCCCTGAATAGGTGCTTCCTTGGCCGGGGATCCTTGATCTTTAGCAGAACCGGAGGCGGATCCGCCTTGTGGAGCTTGTTCTGAAGGATCTCCTTTGCCTTGGTCTTCTGAGCTCATATGTGAAAGAGCTCCAGCACCGCCCTGATCATCATCGGGCTTTCCCTGATCGTCTTTATCATCTTTATCATCCTTAGGTGCATCATCTTTCTCTGCATCATCTTTCTCTGCATCATCAGCGTCATCTTTCTCCGTCTCTTTCTCCTCTTCCTGCGCTTCATCAAGACGCTCGAGAACGGTTTCGTAATCTCCTCGAACCGCCGAAACCTCGTGCTCTAAGTCTTTCACTGTCTTCTCCAGAGACTTAATCTTTGAGTCTCTAGCTCGCACTTCACCTTCAAGCTTCTTTATCTTCGATGCATGCTCGTTGTGTGAGCTCTGGAGATTCAGCATCTGAAGCTGTAGTTGTCTGACCATGTCACTTAACCCGACCGTGATCTCAGGGCGAGAAGAGCTGCCCAAAGAACTGGAAGTCACGATCGGTGTGGTGGTGGTGAGGATTGCAGCATGAGAAGCAGAGAGTGGTGGTGTGGGTGTGAACTTTGGAGGTGGTGTAGGAGCAGTGGTGATGACTGTTGATGGAGGAGTAGTAGTGATGATTGTTGTTGGCGGAGTAGTGGTGATGATGGTTTTCTTTGACTTCTTTACCAGTGGAGTTTCAGAAGAGACCTCAGGTGAAGTGGGAGTAGTGCGAGGCCGTTTGATTGAAGATGTTGGTGGAGATTGCTGAAAGGAGTGAGGCTGGATCCCAACAAACTCCGCCTGCTTCGATCTTGTTGTGCGGATAGGCTTTGGAGATGGAATCACAGCTTTTGGTTCCTTGAATGTAACTCCTTTCCCTTTAACTGCCACCTGAACGGCAGTACCAAATAGATCCGCCCCTGCCTTTGCTGCTTTCGCCAGAATCTTCTTACGTCTGTTGGCGTAATCTTCCACAGGGATGTGTTTCCTGAGAACCTCTAACTCGCTCAGGGCTTTCTTCATCTTCTTTGTGGCGTCGGAGATTTCAACAGTCTCCTCCGACCCAGCTTCACCCTCACTATCATCACCCCCTGAAGAAGAAGACTCTGAAGAGGATTCATCGTCAATGTCTACCTTTTTCTTTCCCTTTCCCTTTCTTGAACCACCCGCAGAAGCTGCAAGATCTTCAGAAGCCTCGGTTTTGGAAGACTTCCTAGATCTGGACGGGCGAGGGGAATCAGGAGTCACCAGATCGTCATATGCGTTCAGCGCTGGAGTAGGAAAGTCAGGATCAACCAAAGCACCCTGGAGAGGTAACTCGGTACCTCCCCTTCTGCAGTCCTGAAAGTATCGAGGATCGATCTTTAGCGCCTTTCCTACCGGACCATTATAAGGAAGGTCCGGTAGAGAGCGATCAATCATCAGCTGCACAAATCTCGGATACTGATCAAACGTCTTCTTCTTGTCCTCCAGATTCCAGCACATGTTGTTGAGAATAAATCTGGAGAAGTTGTACTTGTGGTTGAAGACCAAGGAAGCCATCAGCGCCTGACCCCGTCTGTCTAAAGAATCGTATCCCCCTTTCCATTTGGAAATGCACATAATGACCGTGTGCATTAGAAAGCGATAAAGCACATGCATCATGGGCTTCTTGAACTGGAATGAATCCAGACGGCCAGAATATCCCATCTGTCTGAAACAGCCGAAGATCGTCTTCTCTGGTAAAGTATCGTCAGCATCAACAGTATCCCTGAACTGAAGAACCGTGCGGATCACCTCTTCAGTAATGGTGATCGGAAGACCCCCAACTGTTGTCTCAATGGTATGAGGAGAGACCGACGTGTTTACCCCAGCATTCCTCCAAAACTCGCTAATAAGATCCTTCTTTAGATCGGGATCAACTCGCAGAGCATAAGCAATCGGGCTTCTCAGCAGATAGTTGACAATACCCTCAAATCCCTCTCCTTTATCCACAGTAGATAGGAGTGCCACTGAATTGTGCCTTTTCATGGCAATATCCTTCTTATCCTTGGCCATTCTACACATCAAAAACGACAAACTTGCACAAAAGTTAGTAAATGCACAAAAACTTCTATAAGACATCGTAAACAACATCTTAGACATGCATAGACTACTCATGAGGGTAAGAATGTCATTTTGAATGAACTGAAGTTACGCAGCGATCGTTAGAACAATTACGTTAAACAAATTGAATTTGAAAAACAGATGAGTATCTGTTAACAGTTACGCGCCCGTAACTAATAGTTACGCGCGTAACTGTCTCACGTAATAGTCATTTTTGAAAAATTTGGGCAGCGTAACTAGACAATTCATGGGTCAAAGAACATTTTCTTTAAACAGTTACGTGCGCATAACTAGCAGTTACGTGCACGTATCTGGTAGTTACGCGCCGTAACTAATAGTTACTCGCTAATCACAAACCATATAAAGTCACAGTTACGTGCACGTATTTACCAGTTACGTGCCCGTAACTAGCAGTTACGTGCCCGTAACTAGCAGTTACGTGCCCGTAACTGTCTGCAGAACCCAGATTTTCAAATTTTTTCAAGTAACTCTGAATAAGCTATGTTTTTCATCTTAAAATCCTATCATAAGCTTTATTCCGAGCAACATTAAACTTTACACTACACAATTTTGACAACTTATGTAGACACTCACGGTTAGAACCAAAATTTTAGGTTAAAACCAAAATTTTCTTTAAACCTTCGATTTAGGCCGAAAAACAACAATCAAGCACTACCATTGTACTCGAAAAACAGATCGTGATGTTATAGCATCATCAATTTCATGTTTAGATTGCTGATTTTGAGTTTTCGAATTTAGGCAACCCAAACCGCCGAGACATGTACCCAAAATCAATCAAAAACAGTTCATCAATCAAGTATTTGGCGTTTCGAAATCAAACCTGTGTTTTGATGATGATTCCGAGCCTTAATCACGAAGAAAAACGATGAAATTTCGAGAGAGAAAAAGGGTTTTTAGCAAAGGGGTTTTTGATAGCGTATGTAACAGTTACTTGCTTAAACCTTTTTATACTGTCTCTCTCTCTTAGTTACACGCACGTAACTACGTAGTTACGTGCGTAACTGACAAACACACATATAGATACGCGCGCGTATCTTTCAGTTACGTGCGTAACTGACAGATACGCGACTCAATTTTAAATTTTTGTGTTTTTCGCGCGTTTTTCGGCTTTAAACTTATTTTAAGTCACATTTTTATCTTTAAACTATTACTGAGTAATAGAAAACCAAGTTTTAGTCTTTACACTCTATCCTAGAGATAAAATGACCACTTTTGCAAACCTTTACACTTTATCCAGTGATAAAGAACCTTTAAACTTGACGGAGAAGGCATGTGATTTATCAAGCGTGTGTAAGCACTTGGAGCCTTCAACTCGTCAAGAATGCTCTGAAAACCGTCTATCCGGAAGAATGAGATCCATAAAGCGTATGTCAGCTCAAAAGATTCTTCCTGTTACTGCAAATCACTCAAAAAACACGAGAACCGTAAAATAGAAAAAGAAAAGCTATAAACCTAAGAAACGTTAAAATCTTTTTGTATTTTTTTAAATTTTAAAGACTTAGAATTTAAACTACAACTTAAACCAAAAATCTTTTTGAATTTTTTTAATTTTAAAAGACTTAAATATTTACAAAAAATGGTTCGTGTTAAGCGATTTCTTGAATAATGAGACGGTTTAACTTGATCAATTCTTCAAATCGCCCCTTGTGAAAAGCTTTTGTCAAAAGATCGGCCTTTTGATCTTCAGTGGCGATTTGAAGTAATGTGATCAAGTTCTTATCATAGCAATCCCGAATAAAATGAAAACGAATACTGATATGTTTCGTTTTTGAATGTTGTACCGGATTGCGTATGATGCACACTGCTGCAGTGTTATCTATATTAATAGGGGTGCGAGAGACAATCAAACCGTAGTCGCGAAGCTGATGCTGGATCCAAAGGACTTGAGCACAGCAACTTCCCGCTGCAATGTATTCAGCTTCCGCAGATGACAAGGATACCGCAGTTTGCTTCTTGCATTTCCAGGAGACTAAACGCGAACCAAGGAACTGACAACCGCCAGTAGTGGACTTCATGTCAGAATTGCAACCCCCATAATCAGAATCAGAATACGCCGTCAGCTCGAAGTTTTGATCATCATACGGATACCAAAGACCGAGAGTTGGTTTCCCTTTGAGATAGCAGAGAATCCTCTTCACAGCCTTCAAATGACATGCCTTAGGCGCAGCTTGATAGCGCGCGCACAAAGACACAGCAAATGTGATATCCGGACGAGAAGCCGTCAGATACATCAATGAGCCTATCATCGAGCGATATAGCTTCAAATCTACGACTTCATCTTGAAGTGCTGGACCAAGCTTGTGATTAATCTCGAGAGGAGTGCTAACCGGTTTGCAGTTCAGCATCTCGAATCGAGTTAATATATCTTGCACGTACTTGGTTTGATGAATGTAAATCCCTTTCTTTGATTGCTGAACTTGCAGACCCAAAAAGAAATTCATTTCACCCATAACACTCATTTCAAATCTCGATGTCATCAACTTCTCGAAGTCTTTACACATAGAGTCGTCCGTTGACCCGAAAATGATGTCGTCGACGTAAATCTGAACAAGCAGCAAGTGTTCTTTCCGTTTCTTCGTAAACAAAGTTTGATCGACCGTGCCTCTTGTAAACCCGTTGTTTGTCAAGAAGTCAGAAAGCGTTCCGTACCAAGCTCTCGGGGCTTGGTGAAGACCATATAGGGCCTTGTTGAGTTTGAAAACGTGATCAGGATGTTCGTAATCCTCGAAGCCCGGTGGCTGAGTGACATAAATGTCTTCACGAATTTCACCATATAGGAACGCACTCTTCACGTCGAGTTGGTAAACTTTGAAACGTTTGTGGGAAGCGAATGCGAGGAACAGCCGAATGGATTCCAAACGAGCAACTGGTGCGTAGACTTCATCGTAATCTAGACCTTCAACTTGTTCGAAACCTTGAACGACTAAACGAGCTTTATTCCTCACTATCTCGCCTTTATCATCTCGTTTGATCTTGTACACCCACTTTGTTTTCAAGATCTTTTCTCTTCTTGGAGGCTTCACCTTTTCCCACACATGCAACTTTAGAAACTGTTGAAGTTCCTCTTGCATAGCTTCCACCCAGAACGGATCATCTAGTGCGATAATGACATTCTTTGGGTCTACTTGAGATAGAAAGCATGCTTCGAAAACTTCCAGAAGTGCGGGACTTGCTTCGAAATCATCCAGGAATCCGGGACGTTTCTTTTCTCTAACCGATCTTCTCGGAGTAATGACATTTTCAGCCTCATTTTCTTCTCCAGCTACAATTACACCTTCAGATTCATTTTCTTCTACACCTTCTTCCTGATTAACCACATTTTCCACGACTGGAGCTGGAATCTGACTTCGTGTCTGAATTCCTTGATGTGGATCTCCGATAATATTGTCAACAGGATGAGTGGTGTGAATCCTTGACTGAGGGAGTCCCATGTCATTGATTGCTGCTTCAAGATTAGAGACATCAACATTAGTTTCGACACTAGGTTGACCATTTTCGTTGACAGCAGGTTCCTCTTCGTCACTTTCTTCCGAAGCATTGTCAAGTTGGGCTGCTGAATCTACAAAAGTATTGTCATCACTGTCTGAATCATCTGATGCAGTTTCATAGATTGGTGAATCTGGCTGAGTCGGAGCTGGTTGAATAGTTGGAAGCTCAATGACTAGATCCTGAATCAGAATCGGACCAGATGAAGTGGTTGGAGATGCATTTTCACCTTGATCGTGAAACTGATGAAAGAAGGTATCGTCAAATTCTCCCCCTTGCATCCTGACCACTTCATTATCTTTAACTGGAATGGACACACCATGATAGTCGAGATTGAAGGACTTGAATAACGAGTCATAATCAAAGAAGTGTTCTGGACCATCACCCGGTGTAGATGGAGTATACCTGAAACAAGTAACCTCATAAGCTTCCTCGATCGTTCCCGTAGTCTTATCAAAAACCCGTTTACATGGAGAGTCTGCCGAATAGCCGAGAAAATAACCAGGATGAGACTTTTCGCCAAACTTTGAAATTCTTTCCTTCGTAATCATGATCTCACAAGGACACCCGAAAGGTTCGAGAAACTGCAGATTCGGTTTTCTTTTGTTGATCAATTCGTAACTTGTCTTGTTGTGACGCTTGACCAAAGAAACCCGATTTAGAACATAGCACGCTGTGTTGACTGCTTCGGCCCAGAAAGAAACTGGCAGTTTAGAATCCGAAAGCATCGTACGAGCTGCTTCGATGAGAGTTATGTTTTTCCTTTCTGCAATACCATTCTGCTGCGGAGTTCTAGGAGCACTGAACTGATGAGTAATACCCTTTGATAAACAAAATAGCTCCATGGCATTGTTCTTGAACTCCGTTCCATTGTCACTCCGAATCGATCTGACCTTTAACTCGAGAAGAGTTTCTAGTCGAAGAAGGAGAAACTTTAGTCGTTCAGCCGTTTCATCCTTCTTCGCTAGGAAGAAAACCCATGAAAATCTCGAGTAGTCATCAGTAACTACCAAGCAGTAAGATTTTCCTCCTTTGCTCTTTACACTTACTGGACCGAAAAGATCATTATGAAGCAATTCCAGAGGAGCTGAGATAGAGTTCACGAGCTTTGACGGATGCAATTTCTTGTGTTGTTTGCCCTTTACACATGAAATACATGAATCGTTCATCGCAAACCTCATGTTGGGAACTCCGGTGACAAGCTCATGCTTCACTGAGTAGTTCATTCTGCGGAAGTTGATGTGAGCCATACGTCTGTGCCACATAATCGACTCCCGTTCCGAGGCTTTAGACATCAAGCATAGATGCTCTTCACTTGATGAGACTTTTGTCATGTCGAGACAATAGATGTCGTTTATCCTCGGAGCTCTAATCAATACCCAGGCTGGATCTATCACAAATCCCTTGCGAAGAATCATACACTCCTTATCCGTGAACAAAGTAGTAAACTCCTCATCACAGACTTGCGAAACACTGAGTAGATTGTGCTTTAACTCTTTGCAGTAGTTGACATTCTGAAAAGTCACCACACCGTTAGAGATATTTCCCTGACCCGTAATTGTGCCACCCTTTTCCCCAGCGAATAGGACATTTCCCCCATCAACAGCGAAGTAGTCATTGATTAGGTGGATATCTCCCGTCATGTGCCTTGAACAAGCACTGTCGACAATCCAAATATTCCTGCCTCCAGTTCGCTTCGGTCGTCCCTGCACAAATAATAGAGGATCAGTTGGTAATGGGGACCCAAGCCGATACAGACTTGGGTCGTCCATCTTCATCGGGAATGATCACATCAACCTTGGTGTGTGTTTTCTGGTAATCAGTCGAGGTCGATGCGCCATCCCGATGTTTGGGTGACTTGTGGTTTTCTTTAACAGTTTTAGTCAAGATTTGTTTAGGTCCGGTCTCAACTTTGACTGAAGAAGAATCAACTTTGGATTTGATCAGTCGATCCTTCTTTGGTGATGCTTTAAGTTTCAAGATCAAACCTTGTAAACGAGGGCAGACCTTGGCAATATGTCTCTCGTTTCGACAATAATAGCAGATTCTGGGATCATTTGAAATGTCCGTATGAATTGGAGAAGTTTGAATCTTCTCTTTGGGAACTGCTTGTCGGGGAACTGCCTTGGTCTGAGGAATTGGTCTAGACACTTTGGGAGGTATCGTGTTAGGCTTAGAAGAAGAAGCCTTTCCCGTAGTGAAAATCTTAGTCATAGGGGTTTGGACGGTGAGAATAGGTTTGATTTCTTCAACTTTCTCCTTACCCTTAGACTTGGACTTGTTAGACTTTGACTCAAATTCGGACTGCTTAAAAGTCCGTTTTTCTTCACGCACTTGAATTTTTTCAAACTTCTTGTCCATCGTAGTGATAAGACGACTCTCAAGGCGTTGAATGACCTTTTCAAAAAGACTCTCTTGATGGGCAGTTAAGTGGACGTCTTTTAGGTCATTAAGGTCTTTGGACTTATGGTCTGGACGTTCTAAAACGACTTTAGACTCATTATCCCTAACACTTGCTTCTGGACCATTTACTTCAGCTTTTGGAGCTTCAGAGGTCAAAGAAGAGGACTGAGATATCTCTACAGACGCACCATTGACCGCGATCGGGGTGAAATGCTTTGGTGGTGGCATACTAGTATACCCCAATCCACCCTTGTCTTTGGTGTTTTTCCGCTGTGACTCGATCAATTGATTCAAAATTTCTTTTGAATTGGCAATTGCAACTAACTTTGCATTCAGAGAATCAATTTCACTCTGTTTTGTAGCAACAGTTAGTTTTTCGGCTGCAAGTGCATCGGAAAACTCTTTGATTTTAGAAACATGACGAGTGATTAAGATTTTTAAATCCGAAATTTCAACCATTTTTTCTTTCTTAAAAACATTTAAAGTTCTGTTTTCTTTGGTTAAAGCATCGTTACTTAATCTTAAAACATTAACGTCAGAGTTTAACTCTTTAGCCGATGTACTCCATACAGCAAGTTGGGCCTCAAGCTCGCTGTAGTTAGTGCATATAGCTGTGAAAGGATTGATATCTACCTCACGCTTTGGAGATGAAGCATCTGATGTAGAAGCCATAAGCGCAAAGTGTTCCGTTCTCTGAGCAATGTCTTCAAACGCATTCCAATCAACCCTGTTGTCGACAGCCATAAGTGCACTTTCGTCCTTTTCAGCATCTTGAATACGAAGATTTCGAGTAGCTTGACCCTGATAACCTCCTTGCTGATAACTTCGACCTTGAGGAGGGGCTTGATAACCCTGGTGCTGTCGACCGTATCTATCTCCTTGTTCGTTTCTACGATCTTCTTTCGAGTGTTGACCGCATTCTCGAGCAAAGTGACCATAGTTGTTGCATTTGAAGCATTTGACTTTTGATTTGTCAAATCCCATGCCGGTCTTTCGATCTCCCCCAATGTATTTCTTCCCAGTTCGATTGAGAAAGTTCTTGATTCTCCTAGTCATCATCGCCATATTCCAGCGGATGTCCATTTCCTCAATATCATCTGGATGGACTTGATCGTAATCTTCCTCTGTCAACACGGTATTTGCTATCCGTCCGTCGATTAGATCACCATAAGCAGTAAGAAAACATGACTGCAAGCGTTCATGTTCAGCATTCTGAGACCCAGATGCACTATATGCTGTCTCTTTTCCTCTGCCTTGAGACTTCAGAAGGGGAGCCGTTTCTTTACTCTTTGACGAACAAGTTCCACATGTAGGGCAAACAGAATTGGTTGAGCTTGACACAGTTGGATTGAGTGGAAAACTTGGAAAACTGGGTGAAGGAGGCAACTGACTCGATGGTTGAGGTACTTGAACAGACGAGACATCCGAGAGGAAAGCAACTCCCAAATTTTCCCGAAGTACCTTCTGAGTGTATACATTGCTACCGTAAGCTTTCTCATGCATCTCCAAATTCGCTATCCTAAGCTTGTCAATAAGATCTTCAAAATCATAATCACGCAACTCGGGTTTATCCTTTAACAACAATACACGCACTTCCCAGTGAGGTGGTAAACTATCTAAGAAACGTGTATTAGTCTGAAACTTATCAAATTCAACCTTTAACTCGTACAAATCGTTTATCAATCTACAAAACCTAGAAATCAACATATCTAACGTTTCGTTTTCCCCACATTTGAAGTTATCGAACTGTCTCTTCAAAATGTCGGCTTTGATAACCTTCATTGCTTCAGTTCCCCCGTACCTCTTCAAGATGGCATGCCAAAGATCGTGAGGATTGTCGATCTTCCTGAATATAGCTTTCATCTCATCAGTTAAGCAGAACTGAATAGATCCCAAAGCCTTTTGATTCTTGAGGAAAGCCGCCTTCTCGTCATCCGTATACGTATTCATAGCCCGATACGTTCTAACTCCAGTACTTGCATTAAGATCCGAAGGGGCTTCATATCGTGTCAGAATGGGAGTCCACATGCTTGGATCGGTGCAAGCAACGTAGGTCTTGAAATTCATCATCCATTCTTCAACACTACGATTCGGATTGTACATAGGAGGAACTTGAGGATTTCGACTAGATTCCATGTTGAATGAACCCGTGTTCATAGTAAGAGCCATGTCGAATACAAACCAATACCCGAATCAGCCACACACGAATACCCGAAACAAACACAAACGATTCCCGAATACCCCGAACTTAACACTAGTCTTCAAACGTCTTCACACAAGTCTTCACAAACAAAACTCGTAGAATCAGCAAGAAAACCCAGAGAATCCAACCCAACAACTACCTAATGTTTCTGTCGAAAATCGGGCAGAGTAACGGCTAGAAAAATGAAGTAAACGAACGTCTTCAGTGAACAGTTACGTGAGCGTAACTCCTAGTTACGTGGCGTAACTATTTTCGAGCAATAATCTTCGAGTAACTATCTTCAAGTACCGTAACTAACAAATACGTGCGTAACTATCAGTTACGTGGAGTAACTCCCAGTTACGTGCGTAACTAGTCTTCACGTAAATCTTCCACGTAACAATCTTCAAAATCACGTAACTTCGCGTATCTGGTAGATACGCGCGTAACTATGCAGTTACGTGCCGTATCTGTTTCTTGACAGTTACTCTAGCTGAAAATTTCTTCCGACCGTCGAAAACGAAGAAATACACAACACTAGAAACCCAACTGCTGCAGATATCAAGAATACCCAACTGTAAACACAATATCTGAAACCCGAGACCAAACTACGGCTAGAAATGCCTAGATCTGAAAAATCCGAAATAAAGTACAATTACTCCAAATCTTAGATCTAACCCAAATCAGCTCCAATCTTCACCAAACGGATTCAAAGACCTCTATAACAAGTATAGAGGCTCTGATACCACTTGTTGGTCGCCTTTTTCACGGACCCCTTTGAACCCTAATACAATACTAGTTGCGGAATAACTAATATCTAAGTATATATGGTGAAGAACAGCAGAGATAACCAAATGGTTGATACTATTAAACTTACGTATTCAATACAAACACGAAATAGTATCTAAACACTTGATTACAAGACTTTAACACACAAGAACTCACAGTTACTCGACCTAGACCTAGCTCACGTAACTATGAGTGATGTGACTGCTCTGACAACTTTCAACAACCGCATTTATGATCCCGAGGGTGCTATTTATAGCTGACCCGAAAAATCTAAACAGTTACGCGCGCGTAACTACGCAGTTACGCGAGCGTAACTTAGTTACTCTCCGTAACTTAGTTACTTAGAGTAACTGTCTACGTAAATGCGTTTTGGACTTTACAACTCGATCTAATTACATTCTAACTCGACGACACATTCAACTGAATACAACTACAGACATTTATGTTCCAACAATAGGAACAAGAAAAGACAATCTATTTTCTTGACATCGCTTCGAATTTCAACACAAACGGGAAAATCAATAAATCTATGGTAATCTGCTCGGCCACTTTGGTTTACAAAATTTTTAAACAAGAACCATCAATTTAGCCAACATTTTACAATATAGACATGCTAACTGAATTGTGCACACGTCTAATTAAACTAATTAATTATAAATAATAATTGCATTAATCATTATCTTGATGTAGGAAAGTGGCTAATATAAAACCACTTAGGACGTTGATCTAGTCAGCGAGCCTCTCTGGTGCAAGTTGACATTAGACTATGTCATTACTAAAGATGTCACAAGTGTCAAGTGTTAACCTAAGAAACTTGTAAAAAGTCAAGTAACTTGATTTAGAAAATCAGGCCAACTTCTAAAAACGTAGACCAAACACACCTAACATAACAGAAATAAGGGGGTGTTTGTTTGAGCTTATGTAAGGTATATAAGCTCCTTTTTAGTGTTTGTTTAAGCTTATTAGCTTATGTAAGGGTGTTTTCATAAGCCCAATTTTTGTGGCTTATGTAAGATTTTTCTTATTTTTTTCTATGATAAGTTAATAAGCTAAGCCAAACACTTATCAAATATTTATAAGTTTTTATTTCATAAGTCATAAGCTCACATAAGGTTAAACCCATCAAATAAGCTTACACAAACACCCCTAAAGCTAAAAACATCTAAAACGGGCTTAGGTTCCAACCAAGTATGAAAACAAAATCACGCTTCCACCTATGCAAGTGTCCACGTCTAGAGTGATACACCATTTTTAGACTACGAAATATATACAATGTAATTGTATGTATCAATAAGTTAAATTCATATGGACGTTACATTCATCGAGTATTCACATAGAGAATATCTATTACAAAGGGAAATCTGAACCGATGGTGGTGTATTGTTACTCTTGTTCACCAAGTATCTAATACAGATATATGATTCATGTCAGCTTATGTTGACAACCAGGTCACATATGAATCCTTTGTGTGTCCGGCTATGTAGTTAAGATTTTAGTGTGCATCCATGTATGTAATTAGTGTTGAGTTTCGGGAAGATCGATAGTTGATACCATACATTAAAAATTATTTGAAAGTGTGAAAGGTCTTAACAAAGTAGTTTGAAATTGTCAAATGATTCTTCCATTAAACATTTTTGGTTGTTCAACCTATAAGTTATGCCTATTTCCACCCTCACTTCATTTCTAGATTTAAATTAAATTATGAGAAAATCACAAAAGTAATCACCTCGAAATTCAAAAATACCAAAATAATCATCTGATTCGCGCCACTTTTCTCGCGCCATTTTTTTCGTCGCGAGATTGAGAAATAATATAAATGAGTGGTCAGAAATTGGCGCGAGAAAAATGTCGCGAGGACCAAAAAAGTCGCGAGGACGTGGTCAATTTATGACCAATCATTTATATTATTTTCAATCTCGCGACAAAAAAAATGTCGCGAGAAAAGTGGCGCGAATCAGATGATTATTTTGGTATTTTTGAATTTCGAGGTGATTACTTTTGTGATTTTCTCCCCTCTCTTAAATTATCATATCGAACCTAATTGCGAAATAACAAAGCACTTGAAGTCTTGAACATGAATTGATATGTCCCGAGAACTTCAATTTCTTGATACAAAATGGACGGAGGCAAAAAAGATTTTCACCGGGTTCATAAATAAAATAAGTAATTTTGCGTATAAAATTAGCGAGTTCATAATTAAAATTGTTCTAAAGTTGAAGTAAAATTACCCTAAAGTTCTAATAAAACATAAAAAATAAAAATTTAATGGATTCATCTAACCCCACTCACTATAAATTAGTTTCGTCCCTACAAATAGTCATCACAACTGGGATTAAGAAAGCGTGATTGGATTGGAATTTGAGAGCTCTTTAAGGACTTAAGTTATAAATCCCAAATTAGAAATCGTCCATATGGTTTACCCAAAATTATGTATTTCGTCCCTAAGTTTAAAAAGTTGCATAAATCGTCCAAGTTTAGAAATTAATTACGGTTTTCGTCCCTAATTTCTAACTTGCACCCCTAATTGGGGCAAACCTTAGGAACAAAATCCGTAATTGAGGACAAACCTTAGGGACGAATTTCGTAATTGGAGAAAATCTTAGGGACGAAAAAGGTAATTAGTTTCTAAAAATAAATGATTTATGTAACTTTTTAAACTTAGGTACGAAATTCATAATTTAAGATAAACCTTAGGGAGATTTATGTAATTTCATAATACAATAAGTCCATGTCAACGACATTTGGTGCAGGAATTTTCCAACTTAGTCTTCCACCAAACCGTGTGTATTATGTGATGGACTTTTTCATTACAAAAAAATATTATAAACCAATAATTTTGACTACATAAAATATGTATTAGCTCTTGAGGTATATAGGAATCCATGAAAAAAGTAGGAATTGTTTGAGATGCATAATTATAATAATTACCTGATTACTTTCTCGTTGACATGTTTTCTTCTGCAAGCAGCAGCGACTACTGAGCTAGAAGCCAGAAACGAAATGGGGATTGGAGTCATTCTTGACGAAACGTCTAGGCCTGGGAAAGAGGCTAAAGTGGCCATCGAGTTAGCAATTCAAGATTATAAGATTAGAACTAATAAGCATGTGGTTTTATATCTTCAAAACGCTCGAAACAAGCCTATCTACGCAGCTATTGCAGGTAGATTTCATAATTGCCTGCATAAACTGTTGTATTAATTGAATATTTTTTATTTTGAAAAACGTCAAACTAATAAACTGAAAACTATGTCTAAAATATGAACCCTCAACCAAGAGGATGTAGGGAACTACTGATACCGCTAGTTGGTTAATTTAGTCGTTTGGAATCGAATTGAACCCATATGCTAACTTGTTGATGTTGTGGAAATACAGCAAAAGAACTTATTGATAAACACAATGTGAAAGCCATTTTGGGAGGGCGTACATGGGAAGAAGTATCTGCCATAGCCGAGGTTATTAGTGAAGCTGATCAGGATGTTGATATCCCGATGTTTGTTTCGTTAGCTACTACATCTCCATTGCAAACAACCAATCAACGGCCTTTTTTTGTTCAATCTGTTCCTACACAATTCACACAGATGAAGGCATTGGCAGCGATTTTAAAGTCATGGAGTATTCGTAATGTTGGTCTCATACACGAAACCTCGCATCTAACCTCGTCATCAGCATCAATCATCTCTCATCTCTCTCAGGCGCTTCAAGAAACAGGTACTGAGCTAAACCATATTTTACCACTCACATCTGGTTCATGTTCTTTAGAAGAAAAGCTTGAGGAACTCAAAAGTCAACAACGTAAAGTCTTTGTAATTCATACATCTCTAGAACTCGCAGTTCAGCTGTTTCAGACAGCCAACAGGATGGGAATGACCGGATATGGGTATGTATGGATTGCAACTAATGAAATCACGGATCACTTACCTTCGATTAATCCCACTATAAGTTATACACTGAAAGGCATGCTTGGAGTCAAAAGCTCCATTTCTGAAAACATGCCCAAGTTTCAAAATTTCAGAAAAAAATTTCGTCAAAAGTTTAATTCCGAATACCCCGATGAAGAGCAGGAAGAACCTGGAATCTTTGCCGTACAAGGATATAACTCCGTGATACGTTTGTTAGAAAAAAACTTCCAAAATTGGACACCAAATCCAAAAACTACTGTGGAGATTGTTTACGTGATAGGAAAGGGATATCACAATGTGTATTGGACTGAAGGATCAGGTTTTTCAGAAACTATCGACAATGAAGCAACTACTACTTACACCGACACGATCGATAACCTGCAAGAAGTACTATTCCCCGTGGGACCGTGGTATGCTTATAAATATAGTCGGGAGGGATTTGGGAGCCTGCAAGAAACCAATGGAAAAGTTTCATGGGTCCGGAGATACGCTGAAAACATCTTAGATAGTTTGCTTCTACCGTTTCGTTTCATCTTTCGTTGTTTAGCTCAAGTGCTGGGTTACATTTGGCACCTGGTAGAAAACATCGCATACGGTTTGTTTCAACTGTTCCATTTCATCTATAAAGGTGTGGCTCAAGTGGTCGGTTTCATTTGGTACCTAATAGAAACCATCTTATATGGTTTGTTTCGACTGTTCCATTTCATCTTTAGAGGTTTGGTTCATGTGTTGGGTTTCGTTTGGTACCTAGTAGAAACCATCTTTTATGGTTTGTTTCTAGTGTTCCAGTTCATCTTTGATGGTTTGGTTCAAGTGTCGAGTTTCATTTGGTACCTCATAAAAACCATAGGATATGGTTTTTCTTTTCTGTTCCATTTCATCGTTGATGGGTTAGTTCAAGTGTTGGGTTTCACTTGGTACCTCGTAAAGACCATCTCATATGGTTTGTTTCTACCGTTCCGTTTCATCTATGATGGTTTGATGCAAGTGTTGGGTTTCATTTGGTACCTAGGAGAAACCATCGTATTTCGTTTGACTCGACTGTTCCATTACATCTATAATGGTTTGGCACAAATGTCTAGTTACGTTTTTTACCCAGCAATCACAGTTTTAATTTCGATTATAGGTAAATGGAGTGAAATCTGTAATTTTGTAGACAGTATACGCACTATTCTTGAACATTTGAAACAATATAAAATGAAATAGCAACCTTGCTATAAAAGGATCCTTTGCAACTTTGTAATTATTGATATAAAAATATTTTGCTCTTAAACCATGTGTTTAGATACTTGTGTGTTGCGCGACTTACCCTTTCCGTGACATTGGGTTTTAAATATTCAAATGTAACTTGTTACCTCGACGGAGATGAAAGTGATTATTTCCTGACCTGTATGAATGTGTGTTCGTGAAGATAAATCTGAATCAGTATGTGAGTACCAATAATTCGATATCTAAATATCAGGTTAATTCATATCTTATCAGAACCTTCATCCTCTGCCTATGAAAATGGAAATCGGCCCTAATGTAGGAATAAACCATTTTAAAGGGTAATTTGGAGGATACCCTTGATCCTCCTACCATATTCCACTGGCACACGTCCTCCCCACTCCGCAAGGAGTATCTACGCCGTGTAAAACACTTCTATTCAGATACCTCACAGGTGCCACGGTGCAAACCCCTAGACTTTCGTTTCAGTTGTACGTTTGGTGAGAGTTCCTGTTGGAGCATATTCGTCATTGTTTGTAGTTTGTACTTAGTTTAGAAACGTGGCGTGAAGCCTAGACTGCATATAGATCGAGTTGTAAAGTGTTTTGTGCATTTGTGGGCTGTTACGCAAGTGTGTTGTGCAAGCAACACACCTGTTGCTCAACACCCACTCCGGGTGTTGCGGTTGCGTAACAAGTTAGGGTTAGGTGAACACTATAAATACCCCAACCACCAGCCATAAATGCAACCGTCCTAGAGAGATAAAACGTGTGTTACGCAACCCCGCGAGGATAGTTGCGCAACACCACTTCCGACGGACTAAAGTCTTTGTAATCGTTTGTATTTGATATTATTCGTATTGTAACATTTACGTTAGCTTAATACTATCAGTCATTCGGTTATTTGAATGTTACACCATTAAAAAGTCATTTTAAAGTCATTCCGCAACTTTCTAGTGATTGGGTCCAAATTACGGTCCAAATTAGGCGACCAACAGTTCCATACATCCTTATGGTAATGAATACATCCTTATTATCATCCTTGAATGCACATATGATGATTCTGATAAAAACACAACTAATTAGAAGAACCGAGACAAATTGTATCTCAAAAAGAGTACAACGATGAATTCGTTAAGGCTTTTCAAATGGTATGCACTTACCAGATGATCTGCAATGTTAAAACGTTCCAAAACCTCTTTATTTACAGAAAAATAAGATTTCAGATTTACCGCGACATTTTAAAGCATAAAGCAGTTAAACCAAATTGTTCATGATTAAGGTATCATTTAGGTGGAGAAAGGTATTAATAATATAAAACCATTTAGAGATGTTGACACAATTGGTTCCAAAATGTCATCTGATAATGACACTTTAATTAAATCAAATGTCTTTCTAAATTATCATACTTTTAGACTTCATATCCTTAGAATATATATTCCTTATTGCGTTCATAATGACCGAAAATCATTCAGAAAAAGAGAAGAAATTCAG
The DNA here is from genome assembly GCA_910822075.1 of Senecio squalidus. Classification (NCBI taxonomy): domain Eukaryota; kingdom Viridiplantae; phylum Streptophyta; class Magnoliopsida; order Asterales; family Asteraceae; genus Senecio; species Senecio squalidus. The sequence goes on along the minus strand of CAJVGC010000590.1, from coordinate 27,908,074 downwards.
GTCCACATCAATGAAAACTGTTAGTAATTTCTTTCACATTAGTTTTCCACAAATGCGTGTGATGACATTTTCGTAACAAACTTACAATAATACTATATGAATCCATGAAAAGAATAAAGGATAATTTCTGTTCGATGGATAGTTTTTGCAGTTACCTGATTCTTTTTTATGATTGCTTTCTTGTTGCCATGTTTTATTCTCCAAGCAACACTAACCACCGGAAGCATAACTCAGATCGGGCAAACATCTAGGCCCGGGAAAGAGGTCAAAGTGGAACCAGAGTTATTGGGTACAACTCTACGGCAATCAATATATCAATGGCCATTTTATGCTCAAGTTGTTGCTGTGGAGTCCATACAGATGAAAGGGGAAGCTGGAATCACATATCTTGTTCATTCCACTAATTCAAGCATGATGTATTCACTGAAAGGCATGGTTGGAGTTGGCTACTTCCCGGAAAACACAAAAGAGTTTCAACATTTAAGAAGAAGATTTGACGTGCAAGAATATAACGTCAGGAAAAATATGTTAGGAAAAAACTTCTATCAAGGGAAACCAAATCCGAGAACTAAAGTGGAGATAGTTTACTTGATAGGAAAGGGATATCACGGTGTATACTGGACTGAAAAATTACGGTTAGCAAAAACTGCCAAAGATGAAACCTATGTAGCAATAACTTACACCAACTCAATCGATAACCTGCAGCAAGAAGTATTGTTCCTGGTGGAACAGTGGAATGCTTATAAGTATAGTCACGAGGACTTTGTAAGACTGCAAACAACCCTGGAAAAGTCTCAAGGGACACATTCGTGAAAACCATCTTATTTGGGTTTCATTTGGAACCTAGGAGAAAACATCTTATTTGGTATGTTTTCACTGATTTGTTTCGTCGTTCATGGTTTGGTTCGATTTTTGGGTTTCATTTGGTACCTAGCAATAACCATCTTATATGGTTTGTATCTAGTGTTCCATTTCATCTTTGATGGTTTGGTTCAAGTGTTTTGGTACCTCGCAAAAACCATCTTACATGGGGGCTTTTTATGGTCCCATTTCATCTTTAAAGGTTTGGTTCAAGTGTTGGGTTTCATTTGGTACATACCAAAGACCATTTTATTTGGTTTGTTTCTACCGTTCCGTTTCATCTTCGGTGGTTTGGCTCAAGTGTCTAGTTTCATTTTGTACCCAGCCATCACAGTTTTATTTTGGCTTATAGGTAAATGTAGTGAAATCTGTACTGTTTTAGACAATATACGCACTATCGTTGGATATTGGAAACAATATATTGAATGAAATAGCGAGTTTGCTATATAGCGGATCCTTAATTTATAACTATGTAATTATCATTAATCATAAAACATTTTACTCGTAAATCATGCGTTTAAATTCTTGCGTGTTGTGTGACATACCTTCTATGTGACAAGGGGGTTTATATTGAATATCTACATATTGTTTGTCTATATATTGTTTGTGACTTACACTATATACCTAGTCTTCTTTTCCTTCTTTGGCATTCCTTTTAGCAACAATTGTTCTCCAAATGTGGCTCTGCACAAGCATTACAATAATGACATATTAATTAGGGTAATGAACCTAGTTCCTTTTCGTGGTTTAAGAGATTTAATGCATTCAATATTAATTTCGACATGGTCTACATGTATTTATATTTAAATTTCAATCAAAGGAGCTCAAATGAATCAATGCATTCCAAATCGTAGGCCAGATTAGGTGCCTAGACTAAAGTACAAGACAAACATAGTTAGGAGAAAGCCAAATGGTGCCCAAGGTGGAAATTACCGATTCACAACGATTAGAAGAAGCATCCTAATACTATGAATACTATGATATTTGTGGTTCACCGCGATATCACTTTGATTAGCAATGATATTTAGTTTATAACAAAACCTAATATGTCCAATTCTGTGCTAGGCATTTTGTCGAACACCTGGTATGCAATTAAAATTCGAATCAATATTAACCTATTATAACCTATCACAAACGATTACTTCGATTTCAGATCTAGAAATGCATATGATTCCTTTCAAGTATAAATCAGGTTGATCAAAATGAAAATTAAGATAAACCTCAACTAATCATAGAATTTCATAAATTCCGACTAATTGAGTAATCACTGTAACATCTACCAAATTAATGGAAGTGAAGAACGAGACGTACCTCTGATAACATGAAAACGCAGATCCGGAGGAAGTTCCATACAGCTCGAGATAAGGCGGATGGCCGGAGACGGAGCGAATGGCCGGAAACGGAGCGATTCGTCGGAGATTGAGAGAGAAATAGGGTTTCAATTTTGCCCTGATTTTAGTTTAATTTAATCTATTAAATTAACTTTCTAATTTGTTATACCTGAAAGCCTCGTAAAAACACACTCTTTAGTTTCAGTTATTATAAGTCTCAGTCACTAATTGACATTTAGCTTGTAGTGTATCATTAACCAGATATAGTTCAGTCATATTTGGTTAAAAAGTAGAGTAAATATGTAAAAAAAATTAAAAAAAAAAGACCGTGTATTTGAATCGTACAGTTAATTGGTTTCTACTTTCATATCTCAAAATCCCCTATATTAACATGCACTTCTTTATTTCTGATTTCTCGAAATAACTAGTCATATTGAATTTGATTAATATTTTGATTGAGATAAGTGTTTGAAAATATATCGAACTTAATTTATTTCAAATATTGTATGTATCAAACTATAAATAAATCTATTATATATATATTTAATTTTTAAAATATTATTATTGTATGTAACCGGTCAATCAAACATCTCTAAACATATGACATGATATCTTACGTCACTACGTATATAGATGACAAGTATATTAGGATACATACAATAACCATATTTAATAAATAGATACAATACACGGATTTGAAGTTGTACTTTGAGTCTTTAACTAGGTATCATTAATATCGATATATTTCCAAATAATTATCCATTTTGATTTGTCACTATAATCAACTCTTGCCTTCCCATTGTACTTCGAGTCTTTAACTAGGTCCCATAAATCTCCGGTGGCTAGTTTTATAATAGTTAAGATTTAAATGGATAAAACATGTTCGTTCGTTAAAGCTATTTAAAATTAATTATAACTATAAACATGAAATTAAGGAAGACAAAATGGCTTAAAACATATACGATACGGAAGAACACTTTATTTTTATTTATTCGATCAAGCCCAATACATGTAGCGTAATGCAAAGAGGACTAAACCCAACCTCATTTACCGAACTGGGATACAGTGCAATCAGTAGCAAATATACCCGACGCCGAGTATTTGGGTATATCACCCATTACCGGCATATTGGCACTAACCTTGATCTTACTCACATAATTTCTCTTATAAGTTTGTCCTAGAATTCCATCCACTTCATCACTTAGGTTGAAAAACTTAAATCCTAAATCCAAATGTGCAAAACAATCATCATTTGTTATATTATACCCATGAACTCTTGATTCATCCGCGCTGATTGGAACCACATTAGCTGTAATCTGGAAACTATTCTCTACTTCAATGGCAATCCCATTAGTCGGGTTTGTTCGAGTGATAAGTAGAGACGAGTTATGATAATTCCAGGATTTCCCATCAAGGGATATTGGTGTGTCATCAAATGATATATAGAGATGTTCTTCGCTATTATCCCATATCGATGTTTTCTTGGCCCCTACAAGGAGTTTGTGGTCATCAAACATAAGTCCAATGGATTGCACCCATGTGTAGTCACGAGTGAGTTTAGGGTTTCGTTTTCCGATGAAGTGACCGTTAACGTGGAGGTTGCGGTCTGATAGTAGGCAAAAATCTTCATCTTTATGGCCATGAAAGTAGAATGTGACACCATCTCCACCTACAAATCGAGGGTCTTGACACAAAGCTCCGGGCATATTACAACCTATAAGTTCAACATCAAGTAATGTTATATATGTATTTAAATTATTAGACCCGCTTAATTAAAGCAGCTTATCTGGCTTATATTTTGAATAAGTTAGTTTTGAAACCAAATTAATTTAGTACCAAAAAAGGAGTAATAATGTTAGGCTAGTGAAAGTTGGTGATTAAAATATCATATTAATCAAGAAAACGAAACTTAAGTTTTACTTTGTGCTTTTTAAGAACGTAGAAATCACATAAATGTGATCAATCCGAAACAACTTACGACAAACGGGCTTGCAAGAAACACAGTCCACGAAACAGGTTTTTGGGCATTCGTTGGGACAAAAGTACCATTGATTGAAACATGCCGGAAACAAACGAGACCTGCATCTCACTCTTTTTGGATTTTGAGATGGTGGAGCTGGTTTCCCTGGAGGTGGAGCTGGGGTCACGGGTTTTCCAGGTGGTGGGGCTGGTCTCCCCGGTGGTGGAGCCGGTGTCACCGGTTTTCCAGGTGGTGGGGATGGCTTTCCAGGTGGTGGAGATGGTTTTCCAGGTGGTGTGTCTGGTTTCCCAGGTTGCCCAGCGACCGGATATTCGATGGCAAAAAAGATGCATAACAAAAGAAGCCATAGAGGCAATGAGATCATAGCTGTCATGGCAAAAACTATACAGAAATTAAGCAATGAAGAATAATTGTATAGTTGGTATGTATGATTGATGTGTATTTTGTTAGTTGTTTGATGACATTTTTATATAGTACCATGATCGGTTAAAGTTCAAAATGCTTAAACAAAAGTTTATTTAGATAAAAAAAAAAGGGCTTGAAAAAGAACATCAACGGTTTTTATTCACCTACAAATCATTACAATATGATTTCCATGAGTTCATATTCTTATAACCGATGGATTAAAACAAAGAACATATTATTTATTTCATAAGCTAAATATCAATGTCTTTAACTATGAGTAACCGTTATGAAAATACACACCTTTAGTAACCAATATTGTTACATGAAAACCATATGCAATGGAATCATAACTTCTAAAGTAACCAATATTGCATGTACATATTGCTACATATGGTTTTCCATGACTTCATACTCTTATAACCCTCGTTTATTAAAGTAAAAAAGTATTGCTAATATGGTTTCCATGAGCTCATATTAGTAACAAATATTACATGTACATACAGCTATATATGGTTTTTATTGGTGGTCTCGTTAGACATCTATTTAGACACAAACTCCTAAATGTTACGGAATAATAAATAAGAGAATATAGTATAGTAAAACACTCAAATAACCAAACATTTGATATTATTAAGCTTACGTAAAGTATTACAATACGAACAATATCAAATACGTTCGATTACAAAAACTTTAGACCGTCGGAATGACTGTTGAGCAATGAGACACTCGGCTTGCGTAACAGTCAATTTTCTAGTTGGGGTATTTATAGGTGACAATAAAACCCTAACTTGTTACGCAACCGCAACACCTGAACAAGTGTTACGCAGCGTAACACTGGTATTGCGCAACTTAAGTGTTGCCTGCGCAACTTAAGTGATGCGCAACACTTTGCGTAACATGCCATAAACGACTCAAAATACTTTACAACTCGATCTATATAAATTCTAAACTTCACGATATGTTTCTGTACTAAGTACAAACTATAATCAACGACGAATATGCTCCAACAAACTCCCCATTTGATGATGTACCTTGTACTTTCGACGAAAATAATAATGTCGTGAGATCGAGAGTTGTTATAACCGATGGATTAAAAAACAAAGAACATATTATTTATTTCATAAGCTAAATATCCATGTCTTTAACTAGTTATGAATATACACACCTTTATTTTGCTAGTATTGAATTTTAGTGATTCTGAGAATTTTTCAATCAAAAAAGTATAAAATATACTTTGTTTCAAATGAGACATGACAACCACCATCAAGTGATGGTGACCTAGTGGTTTGGTGTCGTGGTTTAGGTTTAAGTTCGACCTTCTTAGGTAATAATATATTGAGGTAGTCACGAAAAGGTTTGAAAATAGTCACAAAAATATCCGTTTATGTCGTGTATCTCTAAGTAAAAAAATTGTCTTTTTTAAATAACTTGAACATGAGAACCTCTTCCGTTTGAGTTTCAAATGAGACACTCTAAGTAGTCGTGTCAAAAAAATCCGAAACCGAAACCGAAAAAGTCAAAAACCGGAACCGGTCAAACCCAAATGGAAAGAAATTCCATCTTTTTGGGCCCTAATTGGGATGTTCCCACAAGATGGAATTCGACTTACAATATGTTTGTATGTTAAATTTTCGCCAACAAGGTATTTTAACCTATTATCATGCTGAGTTAGTGGGTAAATATCGGGTTTACCATTTTCGCTTTAAAATTGAGATATTATTCAAAAACTAAGCCAATTGCTCAAAGTTTTTAAAACCGCAACAACTTTATAATCGGGTGTTTATTATCCCACTAGTCATTTAGTCCTTAAAACCACTCAATCTTATCGTTTTTTTGGTTTTATTTTTTATTTTTCTAGTAGTTGGGAGCCGGATTTTTGGTGTTTTTTTACCATTTTTCCATTCCAAATTTACTATAAGTATGTAGGTTGAGTATGAGGTTAATCACACAATTCTAACACCCTCAAAACACTCCTAAAACTTAAAAGCAAAAAATACGTTTGAAAAACGTTAGAAAAATTCTCAAAAAATTTTCAACAATCAAATGGCAACTCAAAGCTCAACCGCTTCCACCAGTTTCGGTTCCTCAAGCGAAATAACGATTGTAGCCGTTCTCGAAACAACCCAAAATCGAGCCGTTTGGTGTCATTTCCGTTTGGTGAAATTGTCGGATGGCAAAAAGATGGTGCATTGTAATCATTGCGGAAATTTTTTGAAAAGTGATTCAACTCGACGTTGAAGCATCACATCGAGAAGGATTGCGAAGTACTCAATAAAGCTCCGAAAGCGGGTCAATCTTGGATTAGTCAAGACGGGAGTATTTTTGTATATTCGGTTGAGCAGATGCGTCAAGAGTTTTTGGGTTATGTGATTCAATCTGCCTTGCCATTCAATCACTTCGACAACCCTCGATTCACCTGGGTGGTTCAAAGAGGTCTTCAACCGCGATATACTCACGTAAGTCGTAATACTCTTAGAAGTGATTGTTTGAAAATATGGAAAAAAAACTAAAATAATGGTAATAAAAGGTTTTGAAACGTTAAATGCAAATGTAAACTTAACAACCGATGTTTGGTCGGCTCATCATGGTTTTCCCGATTCATACCTTTGTGTTACCACACATTGGTGTGATCCCGAATTGTGGCAAATGATGAAGAAGGTTATTGCTTTTGATCAATTTCGTTATCCTCACACGGGTCAAAACTTATTTCATATGCTACGGGATGTTTTATAAAGGTATATGTGACAACCGTCTTAAATGCAAGCCGAGTTCACTAACTATTAACCTCGATTACTTATTTGTGATACTCGATATAACAATTTTTATGTGTTACGTAGTTACGTAAGCATAACTCATTAAGCTAAGCTCTATGTAACTCATGCAAAAATTTTAACGTAGGTTTACATTACATAAACATTAAACGTGTGTGTCTCAGAATCGGAATCGGAATCGAATCATAAATGAATCCTAATACGAAGAAAACACATAATGAACTTGTTTAAGTTCATTGCAAAACAATCGTAAGGTATAAACAAACGCATGTACGTAACGATAACGAAAAACAAAAATCCGGAAAATTGGCCCGGTGCCACCTAGAGCATGGTGCGACGCACCAGGTGCCTGGACAGACTTTTTGTTGTTGCTTGATGACTCACTTTTGCATGTAACTACAACCCAACACCTGTCCCAAACGTGGCTCAAGCACAATATTGCAGATAATGACTCATTCTAAGTCATTTGCATGACTTCACAACTCTTGATTGCCATTTTGTTTCATCAACGCATACACACACATTTACACACACACACTCACCAAACTCTCTCTCAGACTCAACTTTTCCAGCAAACTTCAAGCAGAAATCTCACCTAAGGCACCTTTACAAATCGCTACCTATATCAAGATAAGCAAGAGCACTCATCCACTTGGGTTACCTACACCATTTCTAACGTTTTGGAGCCGAAATAACCATCAAGCAACTACAAATCACCATCCATTAACTTTTCTTTGGGGTAAAATCACTTATCTTCATTTTCCTACACGAATTTCTTATTGCATGTATGATCCATTATATAAAAATGAGTTTTTATGAAGTTTTACGGTTAACAGCATAAGACAACAAGTTTTGTAAGTTTATACATAGATCCTTGTTTATATGGCTGAAAAGCTAAACAAAACTGTGAACTGGAAAGTATTTTGATGTTTTTATCACCTTCATGTTTAGATCCACCATCAAAAAGATAAGTTTTACAACAAAAACGATTTTTACAAAAATCCAGTCAACAGGTGTACCGCCCCTAAGCTTCAGGGCGACGCCCCTGGCTGCTGACCGATTTACAAAACGTTGTTTAAACGATATCAATTGTAACCTTAAACTTGGTATTTTAAGAATCTGTATAAAAGTGGTAACAATGAGTTATAACTTATATTTAAGTAACTTATTTAACATATAATATTCATATTGTGTTTTATGAGTTAAAGTGAATGTTGTACATAACGTTGTAAGCGGGAAAGTGTATGAAATTTTGGATATAAATTATATAGCGCGGAAGCGCGGAAGCGCTACCGAAATTTCATTAGACTCAATCATAAAACTTTAATAATAAGAATTTCGTTGACTAACGAGTATAATAATTAATAAGTAATAATACTTACACGAAACTTGGTATATTCTAGGATTTCAGTGATTCCGGCGTATTCCGAGCACATTGCATACGCATTAGAATCTTCGCAAACAGTGAGTTACAAACCCCTCTTTTAAACGCTTTATACATTTTGGGGTGAAATACGAGTCTTACTCTTTAAACGTTATTCTTATGCTAAAACGTTGTTTTGCATACTAAAACTATATTTCCAGCATCGTTGAATGTTTTGCCAACAATGTTGAGGACACTAAAACTATAATGCCAACATTGTTGAATGTTTTGCCAACAATGATGAGGACACTAAAACCATAATGCCAACATTGTTGAATGTTTTGCCAACAATGCTGAGGACACTAAAACTATATTGCCAGTGTAATTCCCGACACTACCAAGAGGTACGCTTTAGTTGCTATTAACCCCTTTGGAAAGGGACGTTAGTAATTGTGGATAACGCTATTAGGGGAGTTTGACCCTCACAACAACGCCAACAACGATGGTGCATGATTATTAATTGGGTAGGCTTGAGGCTTAGCAACGATCACTGGGCAATACTTAGGATGGTCACATAGTTGTACACTATGTGGTCAATGCCTACACACTTATATACTTATCGTTTTACACATGTGGATTATTCCACCGCTGAGGTAATGACAAAATACACTTACATCTTTGTCATACTTGAAACTTATGCCACATTACCTAGTTTGGTACAACGCACATATGCAACTTTTATATACTCATACTTTACGCAACGTTGTGTGCGTCAATCTTATATGCTTACTTAAACTTGTGACTCACTAACTACGTCTCCCATAGTTAACATTTTACTCGTATTTTCAGGACACGAGTAAGTACTATTGGATTGCTTTTGCGGGTTTGCTGGAGACTTAAAAAATGGGGAATGGTTTGGGTGGTTTGAACTTAAAAGCTTTTCTGTTGAAAACATTATGTAATCGTAAAACTTGTATTCTGTAAACTTTGAACGCATGTTTTATAATAGAGTAAATTACACCGTTGGTCCCTATATTTGTACCCAAATCACTAGTTCGAGGCTTTTTTTGAAATAATTACGTCATTAGTCCCCATTGTTGTAATTTTGTTACGCCGGTGATCCAAAATACTAGCGTCCATTTATTTTTAACGATTTTTTCAGCACATGACTTGCACACGAGGGTATTTTTGTCATTTCACCTTTAGTTACACTTTTAACCTTTTCCCTTTCTCTCACTGTCACATTTATCAATCACCAACACCCTTTTAATTTACATAATACTTTCAAACCCAATGTCACCGTAATTACACATAAGAATTGTTGATTTTCTGGGCTGCTTTCATATGCTATCTCTACAGTATATAGTATTCTCGGAATCAATCTCATGGCAAATCGTTCAATTCCCGCCTTCACAAGACGTTGTTTTTCTTCATTTTTCAAACCCATTTCTTACTCACCCAGGTATCACTATTTCTTCAATTTCTCCATATTAACTAAATCCAATCAACACCCACATCCAAATTCACTATTTTCCCATCTTTTTCCAGGCCAATTTCATCCACATTACATTCACGCATTTCATCAAACACTTGGTGTGCATACATAAACTCACGACACTATGGATCACCATTGCCATCATAATAACAACCAAACTAACCCACACCTTTAAAGATAATTGCAACCCCTTTGTGAAGAATTGAAGCGGCGGCGAATGAAACCCAACTGAAGCGGATGAAACAACCCCTTTGTGAAGAATTGAAGCGGCGACGAATGAAACCCACCTGAAGCGGATGAAACAACCCCTTTCTAGAATAAACCGAATGAAACCCAACTGAAGCGGAGGCGAGGAAGAATATAAAAGGTGTTCCTCGTGTTCTGTCGGTCCGCCACCAGTTAAACAACGTCGTTACCATCTTTAATTTTTTTAATTGTTAATATAAAAGGTAAATCTGGAAAATGGGATTTCAAGATTTTGGGTTTTAAGATTAAAGAGTGAAGAATTGAAGCAACATGTTTGTGAATTTGGATTTTTAAAGAGAGAAAGAGTTAGAGTGAGAGTGAGATGATGTTTGAAAAATGGACTTGGTTTGTGAATTTGGATTTTTAGAGAGAGAAAGGTGAGGGAGGGTGGTTAAAGACTATAATGCCCTCGTGTGGAGGGCACGTGACATGGTTTCCGTCAAATATAGACGGACGTTTGAAAAATGGACCACCGGTGTAACGGATTTACAACAATAGGGCTAATGGTGTAATTATTTCAAAAAAAGCCTCGAACTAGTGATTTGGGTGCAAATATAGGGACCAACGGTGTAATTTACTCTTTATAATATTAACTTGGTACTATTCTATACACTTGTGCAATGACAATCTCGCTCTTCACATCTCGTGTTTCCGCTTTAGCGGGGTGTGACAGACTTGGTATCAGAGCTCAAGGTTATAGTGAATACCGATTTTTCAAAAATTAAACTATAACCAGTTTCTAAACAAAGGATTTTATTTAACCAAAACGTGAAAGCATTGTTTAACTTAAATTATTCGGAGCCTGGTCAACTACGACTAATTTAGACTAAATTATGCTAGAACGAGATTGGAAAACATTTTAAATGAACATTCCCTGGGATATTCTTGAAGTCAGACCGGAGCGAACTTGGACTTGCTATACCTATGTTAGACTATATGATTTAGACTAATACTAAGATAACATTAAGACTTAGTGGGAATTTGATCCCATTCACCTTTCTATGATGCGATGAAAGGAACGAATATAACCGTGTCAGACAACGAGGTAGATACCCAACGTATACTCTTGAGAACTCACATTTTCCTACGAACTTGATATACATTAGTGATACATTATCAAGGTATAGGAGCATTGAGCTAACATCATCGTAAACTATACATACAAACGTACTATTACATTACCGTATAACGTCTCGGATTCGGACTGGTTTATACTGCAACATGCTGACTATATCTCCCTTTCATTAGATTGAAACAAAACATTCTCGACTATCAGCACCGTATACACTTTATTCCACTAATCTTTACGCGATGCCTTTCATGGCAACTGAGAAGTATTCTCACATAAGACACATGAGTGTAGTTGCAACTCGACATACTTTATACCAAATAAATGGTACATAGGGCAGTCCGGACAACTCGATGCTAGTTGTGGAATTGCTACATATATGAGTTTTGATAATCACTACTATCGTTCGTTCGCTTTAGACATATATGTAGTTATGTGATTGTGACAGCATTGTGCAATATTCATACACAATGTGCTACTTTACAACAAATACATAACTGCTTTACCTAATCTTAACTATATATATATATATATATATATATATATATATATATATATATATATATATATATATATATATATATATATATATATATATATATATATATATATATAGTTACTTCTCTTTCTATAATGGAAGTGCGTACTAATACATCGAGTATACACAATATAGTAATCTTCTGTTGCACACATATTCTTAATCTTAAATACATGATATGCCCCTAGCATAAACATGTATATCTCGTACCTTACTTTCATTATTGACATTATTATTATGCAAAATAATGTGCAATAATTGATTGTACTCGATTAAGGGACTTGCAATTATGAAATCGCAAGGATATTGCAAACTTATTTAGGGAATCGTTGGTCAGTGTGGATTCCTAGACTTGAATACGACTCTAAGGTAACTTCAAAACAAGGTAGGTTTGGAAAGTATATCCTAAAACGAAGGATCATCGCGAAGATATAATCACATTCTTATGTTATGGTAAACATGGAGTAGTTATCTGTCAAACGTGTTGAAGTTATTTTTCTGCAAGGAAATCATCTAAACTCCTCTGCTCTTCGATGAGACCTTATTCATACAAGGCGACATGGGTAGGACAAGGCTAAACCTTATATCCGAAAACACTTACGACCGAATGCCCAGAACACCGACAATGACTACATGGAATGGTACTTTGACATAACCATTTTATTCATCACGAACCCGGGCGATGTCGGTCCTAGTAACAGTTACCGAGACTGGGGTGGTCAAGCACAAGCCTATGTAAGAAATATTATTTATTTTGTCAAATAATTTTTAGAGAATTATTTCTTATGAATATATTTATAAATTATATGTTGGCTGAAGGGTTTAGGCATATTCATGAGCGAGCCCAACAAAGGATGGATGATCAGGCTGGTAGCGGTAGTCAATGAGGTGGTACTAATCAAGCATTGTAGGAATTTAAACAAATTCCCTAATATATGATGAATTTTGGGGGTGATATGGACCGTATTAATTACGGTTCACAACCGTTTCAGTTTCCTGTGCCGGATTACTACCCGCAACAACCGGACAACCAGTTCGAGACATACCAACCGGGACCCTAGTTCGAGACATACCAACCGGACAACCAGTTAGATACATACCAACTGGGACCCCCGATTCTGATCCTGATTTTCCTCCTAGTTTCGAAATACCACATTCGAATGTTGGAAGCTACTACGACTCGGGTCCTAATGTCCACCAAACGAACATCGGGTCAAGTTTTGCCGACGAAATATTTGGGACCCCAATGACATCTCAACCAAATTACTATGGTGGATCAAGTAATGTTGCTCCAATTAACCAATATAATGAATATGATGGAGAGAGGATGGACTTGACACCCATTCATATTCATATGGCAAATTTGAGCGACTTTAGTTCAGGTTGGGGTACTCCTAATTTCAACGACGCCACAGAAGAAGTAGACGAAGAACCGGAACAACAACAACCAAAACAACAGCAACAAAATCAACTTCACAGAGGGCAAGGGCGTCAACTTGCACCGGGTAAAAAGGTAATACATCCTCCAGATTGTGGAACACACGGGCACAAGCATATGTAAACGGGTGTGGTTTGTTAATTGTATTGTACCATCTTTTAATATAAAATGAGTGCACTTTGTCACATTTTAAGTTGTTTAATTTTTAATTTTTTATAAAAAAAAAAAAAAAAAAAAAAGTTAAGAAAAAAAAAAAAAAGTTAAGAAAAACACCTAAACACCCAACTTTACGCCCTTAGAACTATGTGTTTCGAAAACCGTTAAACCAAAAACACATAACTACAATACTACTAAACCGTAAATATATAAACTAAACTAAAAAACTTTAACCCTAAACTTTTTAAATTATACAAAAAAAATTAACAAAAATACACAAAAAAGCATCAAAACTCGAAAAAAAACAAACACCTACAAACCGCACTCGTTTCATGGTGTACCCGCGCTTCTTCATTTTTTGCCTACGTGGACAGTAACCGCATTTCCCAAATGCGGTTACCCTATTTCTATAACTCTCGACCCGAAAAATCTTATTTGTACAATTCTATTTTATACATACACTATTCCGACAAATTGATGACCATTTTATTTGGTTTGTTTCTACCGTTCCGTTTCATCTTCGGTGGTTTGGCTCAAGTGTCTAGTTTCATTTTGTACCCAGCAATCACAGTTTTATTTTGGCTTATAGGTAAATGTAGTGAAATCTGTAATAATTTAGACAATATACGCACTATCGTTGGATATTGGAATCAATATATTGAATGAAATAGCGAGTTTGCTATATAGCGGATCCTTAATTTATAACTATGTAATTATCATTAATCATAAAACATTTTCCTCTTAAATCATGCGTTTAAATTCTTGTGTGTTGTGTGACGTACCTTCTATATGACAAGGGGGTTTATATTGAATATCTACATATTATTTGTCTATATATTGTTTGTGACTTACATTATCATTAACGAGATATGCTTACATTTCCAGACAACGTTAGTTCAGTCATATTTGGTTAAAAAGTAGAGTATAAGTATACGGGAAAAAATTTAAATGAAAAAAGAAAAGAAAAACCTGTGTATTTGAACCGTACAGTTAATTCGTTTCTACTTTCATATCTCAAAATCCCCTATATTAACATTCAGTCTCTTTATTTCTGATTTCTCGAATAAATAGTCACATTGAATCATTGATTAATATTTTATCACAAAATTTTGATTGTATATATATATGTTAAACTTTAAATAAATCTATTATATATTTAATTTTCAAAATATTGTTATTGTATGTATTCGGTCAATCAAACATCTCTAAATATATGACATGATATCTTACGTCACTACTTATATAGATGACAATGATGTTACGATACATACAATAACCATATTTAATAAATAGATACAATACACGGATTTGAAGTTGTACCTTGAGTCTTTAACTAGGTATCATTAATATCGATATATTTCCACATAATTATCCATTTTGATTGTCACTATAATCAACTCTTGCCTTCCCATTGTACTTCGAGTCTTTAACTAGGTCCCATAAATCTCTGGTGGCTAGTTTTATAATAGTTAAGATTTAAATGTATAAAACATGTTCGTTCGTTAAAGCTATTTAAAATTAATTATTACTATAAACATGAAATTAAGGAAGACAAATGGCTTAAAACATATACGATACGGAAGAACACTTTATTTTTATTTATTCGATCAAGCCAAATACATGTAGCTTAATGCAAAGAGGACTAAACCCGACCTCATTTACCGAACTGGGATACAGTGCAATCAGTACCAAATATACCCGACGCCGAGTATTTGGGTATATCACCCATTACCGGCATATTGGCACTAACCTTGATCTTACTCACATAATTTCTCTTATAAGTTTGTCCTAGAATTCCATCCACTTCATCACTTAGGTTGAAAAACTTAAATCCTAAATCCAAATGTGCAAAACAATCATCATTTGTTATATTATACCCATGAACTCTTGATTCATCCGCGCTGATTGGAACCACATTAGCTGTAATCTGGAAACTATTCTCTACTTCAATGGCAATCCCATTAGTCGGGTTTGTTCGAGTGATAAGTAGAGACGAGTTATGATAATTCCAGGATTTCCCATCAAGGGATATTGGTGTGTCATCAAATGATATATAGAGATGTTCTTCGCTATTATCCCATATCGATGTTTTCTTGGCCCCTACAAGGAGTTTGTGGTCATCAAACATAAGTCCAATGGATTGCACCCATGTGTAGTCACGAGTGAGTTTAGGGTTTCGTTTTCCGATGAAGTGACCGTTAACGTGGAGGTTGCGGTCTGATAGTAGGCAAAAATCTTCATCTTTATGGCCATGAAAGTAGAATGTGACACCATCTCCACCTACAAATCGAGGGTCTTGACACAAAGCTCCGGGCATATTACAACCTATAAGTTCAACATCAAGTAATGTTATATATGTATTTAAATTATTAGACCCGCTTAATTAAAGCAGCTTATCTGGCTTATATTTTGAATAAGTTAGTTTTGAAACCAAATTAATTTAGTACCAAAAAAGGAGTAATAATGTTAGGCTAGTGAAAGTTGGTGATTAAAATATCATATTAATCAAGAAAACGAAACTTAAGTTTTACTTTGTGCTTTTTAAGAACGTAGAAATCACATAAATGTGATCAATCCGAAACAACTTACGACAAACGGGCTTGCAAGAAACACAGTCCACGAAACAGGTTTTTGGGCATTCGTTGGGACAAAAGTACCATTGATTGAAACATGCCGGAAACAAACGAGACCTGCATCTCACTCTTTTTGGATTTTGAGATGGTGGAGCTGGTTTCCCTGGAGGTGGAGCTGGGGTCACGGGTTTTCCAGGTGGTGGGGCTGGTCTCCCCGGTGGTGGAGCCGGTGTCACCGGTTTTCCAGGTGGTGGGGATGGCTTTCCAGGTGGTGGAGATGGTTTTCCAGGTGGTGTGTCTGGTTTCCCAGGTTGCCCAGCGACCGGATATTCGATGGCAAAAAAGATGCATAACAAAAGAAGCCATAGAGGCAATGAGATCATAGCTGTCATGGCAAAAACTATACAGAAATTAAGCAATGAAGAATAATTGTATAGTTGCTATGTATGATTGATGTGTATTTTGTTAGTTGTTTGATGACATTTTTATATAGTACCATGATCGGTTAAAGTTCAAAATGCTTAAACAAAAGTTTATTTAGATAAAAAAAAAAAGGGCTTGAAAAAGAACATCAACGGTTTTTATTCACCTACAAATCATTGCATATGGTTTTCCATGAGTTCATATTGTTATAACCGATGGATTAATTAATCATTTATTAAAGCAAACAAGGTCGTATTGCTAAATATCCATGTCTTTAACTATTAGTAACTGTTAAAGTGAAGAGGGTAAAAATATACTTTGTTTCAAATGATAAAACCACAACAAAGGGGCGTCCCTATGTTCGGAAAAAGTGATAAAAATACTTATTTAGGTCGGATATATCTAAATTAAAGAAAAAAAATTGTCGTCTAGAAATAATTTGAACTAACTTAAACAGGAAAAGTCTTTTCCATAATGTTTAAAATGTTACACGCTAACCCATTTATTAAAGCAAATAATATATTACTAATATGGTTTTCCATGAGTCCATATTAGTAACCAATATTGTTACATGAAAACCATATGCAATGGAATCATAACTTCTAAAGTAACGAATATTGCATGTACATATTGCTACATATGGTTTTCCATGACTTCATACTCTTATAACCCTCGTTTATTAAAGTAAAAAATATTGCTAATATGGTTTTCCATGAGCTTATATTAGTAACCAATATTACATGTACATACTGCTATATATGGTTTTTGTTGGTGGTCTCGTTACACATCTATTTAGACTCAAACTCCTAAATGTTGCGGAAAATAAATAAGAGAATATAGTATAGTAAAACACTCAAATAACCAAACATTTTATATTATTAAGCTTATGTAAAGTATTACAATACGAACAATATCAAATACGTTCGATTACAAAAACTTTAGGCCGTCGGAATGGTTGTTGCACAAGTGAGACTCTCGGCTTGCGTAACAGTCAATTTTCTCTCTCTAGACGGCGACATTTATGGCTGGTAGTTGGGGTATTTATAGGTGACTATAAAACCCTAACTTGTTACGCAACCGTAACACCTGAACAAGTGTTACACAGCGTAACACTGGTGTTGCGCAACTTAAGTGTTGCATGCGTAACAGGCCATAAACGACTCAAAACACTTTACAACTCGATCTATATACATTCTAAACTTCACGACATGTTTCTAGACTAAGTACAAACTATAATCAACGGCGAATATGCTCCAACAAACTCCCCCTTTGATGTAGCTTGTACTTTCGACGAAAACAAAAATGTCGTGAGATCGAGAGTTGTTATAACCGATGGATTAAAACAAAGAACATATTATTTATTTCATAAGCTAAATATCCATGTCTTTAACTAGTTATGAAAATACACACCTTTATTTTGCTAGTATTGAATTTTAGTGATTCTGAGAATTTTTCAATCAAAAATGTATAAAATATACTTTGTTTCAAATGAGACAAGACAACCACCATCAAGTGATGGTGACCTAGTGGTTTGGTGTCGTGGTTTAGGTTTAAGTTCGACCCTCTTAGGTAATAACATATTGAGGTAGTTACGAAAAGGTTTGAAAACACACACAAAAATATCCGTTTATGTCATGTATCTCTAAGTAAAAAAATTGTCTTTTTTAAATAACTTGAACATGAAAACCTCTTCCGTTTGAGTTTCAAATGAGACACTCTAAGTAGTCGTGTCGAAAAAACCCGAAATCAAAACCGAAAAAATCGAAAACCGGAACCGGTCAAACCCAAATGGAAAGGAATACCATCTTTTTGGCTCCTAATTGGGATGTTCCCACAAGATGGAATTCGACTTACAATATGTTTGCATGTGGTTTATGCCAACAAGGTATTTTAACCTATTATCATGCTGAGTTAGTGGGTAAATTTCGAGTTACACCATTTTCGCTTGAAAATTGAGATATTATTCAAAAACTAAGTCAATTGCTCAAAGTTTTTAAAACCGCAACAACTTTATTATCAGGTGTTTATTATCCCACTAGTCATTTAGTCCTTAAACAAATTGGTTTTATGGTTACAAAATTGGACGAATTCGAACGTCAAGGTGAATTGAATTTTGAAATGGTAACGCCCGTGAAAGCAAAAATGAGAAAATATTTTGCTACATTGTTACCTTTAATTACCGTTTCCGCCGCATTAAACCTGTGTTTGAACAAAATTGGGGTAGAACATCTAATGCGAAAAATCTTTACAAAATTGGATATCGTTATTGACCTATTATATGTCGATAACGCCATAGCCGAATTTGATAAATCTTTTAAAGGGTTATTTGGGGTTTATTTTAACAAGTATAAAACCTATCAAATGTTGGTGAATCAAGTCCTTCTATGGCGTCGACCTATGAAACCTATACTACCACGGACCCGGGAATTGACTTGTTTAACAATTTAAAACGAGAAACACTTAAAAGTGTCAGGGGTGATGGGGATGACCAAACAAATACCGAATATGGTAGGTATACGGGAACCGCTTTTTTAGCCACTCTGGGAGTTGAAGAATTCTCCAACTTTGAGGTTTTGGCTTGGTGGAGAGCACGGGAATCTCAATTTCCCGTTCTAGCCGCCATGGCCAAAGATCTACTAACCGTAAAAGCTTCTTTGATAGCTTCGGAATCCGCTTTTTCTTTTAGTGGTAGGGTATTATCTTTACGAAGAACAAGACTCACACCGGCGACATTGGAGATGTGCATTTTCTTGAAGGATTACTTAGACGCGGCCGAACGTACACAAGACCACTAAAATCTTGAAGGCGAACTAGAATATGAAGACGGAGTACTCGATATCGAGGTGGAACAAAGAGTTTCAATATCACTTTCCGATTAAGAAATCGCTATCGATGAAGCTTCCCGAGCATCTAGCTCCGAAGATGAACCCGTTGAAGATGACTTTATTGATGTAGACGAAGATTAAGAATGAAGAAATCAATTTCAAATATCCAATGTTATTAGTTACATTTCATATTAAAAAATAGTATTTTTTCGAAAATTTTTATTCCAATTATCGTAATATTAATTATAGTAGAATACAACGTTTAGGTATGATGTGTTACAAGTTCGTTTAATAAAAGTTGAAGTTTAACCTGTTTTTTCAACTTACGCTTTTTTTTTCCCAATGTTATTAGTTACATTTCTTATAAAAAATAGTACTTTTTCGCACATTTTGCTTAATAATTATCGAAATATTAAGCTTTGAAGATGTGTTTCAAGTTTTTTTAGTATAATACAACGTTTATGTATGATATGTGTCAAGATTGTTTAAAAAAAGTCGAATTTTAACATGTTTTGCAAGTTAATTTTTTATTATTATTATTAAATACCAAAACCGGTTTATAACCGAATTTTCCACCCGAACCGGTTTGAACCCGACCCCAAATCGGTTCCAACAGGTTTCCATATCCAATACCAAAATCTGGTTTGAACCGGACCTGGGATTTAGTCAAACTGGTTTCAATAGTTTGACCAAAACTTGGTTCGGGTTCAAACCCAAAAATGACATCTCTAACTCTAAGTAGTTCTTAATAGTTGCTCAAATTGTTTAATCGTCTATCATGACAGCTGAAATTGTCCCAAAGACATTTGGAATTTATTTGATGACATTTTATCATGGCCCAACCTAATCATTAGCCTTAAACTTGTGGTCTTTATTCTGGCCATTTGAGCTCGGCTTATATAGTGGATAAATCGCTTTTGTGGCCCTAGTAAAATGGTTTTATGCTTTGCGTCACTAAATGAAATAAACAAGGATTATCTTGGCCGCGTTTTCCGACAAGAAAATAATATTGTTAAGATTGTGCTTGTATTCGATAGATATGTAGATGCATAACTACTATTGAAAATATAACAATTTATATAAAAATATAAATAGAAATATAAAAGAGGGGGAAAAAAAAAAGCTAAAATAACCATAATACACTCAAAACACTCTTCACTAGAAACTTTGTTTGTTAATTGAGTATATATACAAAATAATATGAATAAAAATATAAAAGAGGAAGAGGAAAAGAAGAAAAGAAACAAAAAAAGAAAGCTAAAATGACCATAATACCCTCAAAATACTATTCACTAGCGCTGACAAATATAGATAAAATTGAATCGTACTTTATCTTTATATACATTTTTAAATTATTATGATAATATAAACAATATAATAACATATATACATTTACGTTTATAAACATGATATTTATAGTTTTAATAACATATATACATTTACGTTTATAGATATGTTTTGATATTTTGTATTAGGAGATTTTAGAATAACAATAAAGTAAATCATAGTCCAAATTGAACGATTTATAAGTAATTAGGATTATGTTTATTATTTCAGTGGAAATTAAATTAAAAAAAAATGTAATTATGTGTTGTAAAAAGGTGTAAAATTAAAATAGTTTTTGCTGACATCATCAAATTGATCCAAAGACTGAAATAAAAAAAAAAATTAATTCATCTAAGAGACCTTAATTCGTCGTGTGACATTTAAGACCCATATTTATTATATATTAAAGATATATATAATTTTGGTTGCGTTCTAGTTCAAGACATCGGTATGGACGATTAATTGAAAACCCGAAAATTTTAAATAATATTGTTTTTTAAGGAGATGGTAACCACACTTCTTATGAATGTAGTTAAGGTGCATTGTTTAAATTTAATTTTAATTAAAGTGGGTGTGATACTCTAAATTACTAAATACATGAGATATATATTAACTAGGCGTATTTCCGCGCGTTGCGTGGTGACAATTTCTAAAGAGATTTGTCACGAACAATGATCAGTATCGGGAGTTTTGTGTCTTTAACCGCCGCCGACCTGCTACTTTCTAAAATTAAAACACATGGTTTGTGCCTATTTCTTGCTAGTTTCTAGTATTTTTAACTCACTACTATTACTACATCACGACCGTAAAGTCAATCTCAACTTAGATCGAATATATTATTACTAACTTCAACAGTAAAACGGTATGTTTGACTTCAAGATATTATTACTAACTTCCTGCAGGTCAGGCCCTTTTCTTTGAAGGGGCATAAATGTCTGCGACGTCACCACCTTTGGAAACCGACCCAACACTTTCAACAGAACCAACCGATTTTGGAGGAGCATCCTCACCAGTGTCCATCAGAAACAGTGGATCCACGTGATAGAAATTCGCAAGCTGTTTGAGCTACGATGGGGGCAACAGAAAAGGATACAAAGTAAGGGAATCACATTTCTAACATACCTTCTTCCTGCGTAGAGAACGAATGCAATAATTCGGGGGCATGTGGATTTCGTACATACCAACAACCCTGTAATGGTGGAAGTCTGGGTCCCTAGTGAAGTAATTTGGGAGTCTAATCTTAAATTCAAAAGTCCGGCCACCCAAACTGAATAACTCCGGAGGGAAACCATCATTGACAATACCCAATCGATTCACCAGTTTGTTGGCACAACTATCAAACACCTTCTCCGCCACGAAATTGAAAATGGTAAATATTGTATCACTTGTCTCATCAACAACATGCACATGGACCATATACCTGCAACAACGAAAACAAACATTACAAAAGGCAGGAATTGGGTAGGTTAATATCATAGTCCCTACATAAAACAACTCAAAACAACAACCTTATCATAGGGTACTTGCAAAAGTCATTGCAAAGATCACAAAAAAAAACCATCCTTTACAACTAACTCTTTGCTGCACTCTCCACAACTCTTGTAGAACCAACCCGATTGAGTATATAGACGATCAACTGTTGCCAAAACAGTGAAAACATGGTCTTGTAGGCCATCGGTCAACGGCATGCCAACCAACTTGCCAATACTAATTTGCATAGGTGCCAACGCCTGGATCATTTTGCAAGAGGAATACAAAGCCGTTATTTATAGGTCATGGGGCAACTAAAGAGTTAGGACATAGTAAAACTCTCCATTATGGTACTTAAACTCAAATATTAAAAGATGGGGCAACTAAAGAGTTAGGACATAGTAAAACTCTCCATTATGGTAATTAAAACATATATTAAAAGATGGGGCAACTAAAGAGTTAGGAGTTTAATATGGGGCAACTAAAGAGTTAGGACATAGTAAAACTCTCCATTATGGTAATTAAAACATAGGGCAACTAAAGAGTTAGAAGTTTCAAATGCACACCATTCCACTATTTGGGATAACTCACACCTTAGATGTTTGGTTACCTTAGATTATAAGTAATAGTAGATGTGCAAATTATTAATATTACCTCGAGTATGTTTGTATCGCATAATGTTTTAGGGAAATATATCAAATGAATTGGAAACTGATTATGGCTACATGTGATTCTTACATAGTATTATTTTGAGGGTTTTTGAAACTTTAACCCGCAATTAACTGATACTCTATAATAAGGTTATCAAGATCGAGATTCTATATGAGATCATTTTTGTGTTTGTAAGATCGGAATCGTAAGATCGGATCGAGATCGAAAGATCCCACTAAACTAACCCAAAATATTATAATCTATATAAAATTTATACGTAATGTCAGTTATATGAAATTTATTCAAAAATTATATCAATTATAAAATACAAGTTAATACGTTTAAAATTTAAAATGATAAAAGATGTAATACAACATTAACCTTTAATATATATTAATTAACAAGTCATTAATTTCTTTTAACATTAAAAGTGTAAAATTGAAAATAATAAATTTAACTAGTCTCAATATATTAACTTATTACTAGCATTTATAATTTCTTTAATATGATAATTTTGAATGATATAAAGATTGTTAGATTTACTATAATGACAAATGAATGATATTACAATGTTAGGTTTCGATTTTATTATACACGTGTGGCAGAAACATACGAAAGTAGATATCTTAGATGTTAATCTAGAAAAGAAAAAGAAAGAAAGAAAAAATTTTAAAAAGACAAAAGAGGTAGGATTGGATCGGCTACCGATCTTACAATTCGATCCTAGCTACTACGATCTTACCTCTACACCAACCCTATGTAAACTAGGATCGTTTTTGACTTGTATGATTGTAAAATCGTACGATGCGACAAACAGAATCGTGATTTTAATAACATTTTGTATATAATATATGACGTTTAGCTCAAAAGAATGAATCTCGTATTAATTGTTTTACAATGGATGATTGTAGAAAGCGATAATAACAATACTATCTTCATCTTATTGTAATGTCTTTAAACAAGAATCACATACTTTAATAGGGAAAATGCACTGGGTGGTCATTGTACTACCACAAAATATCCGTATAGGTCATTGAACAAAATTTACGTCTATCTACATCACTATACCGTATTTTACCGTTTAAATAAACCACTTTTTTCAAACTACCGGTCAAAAACTGGTGACGTCACACCCCACTAATTCTCTCTCTCTCTTTCATTTTTAAATTACCAAATCCAATTGGGATCGTCACTTTAATTTTTTAATAAACCCTAATCTTCGGCGAGAACCCTAAATTGATAAACCCTAAATCATCGATCAACTTTCAAATTGGACATCGTGGAGCATTCAAGTATGATAACTATCAACTTTCATCGTGGTGGGAGATTTGAAAAAGACCCTTTTAATTATGAGTACGATATGCTAACTGTTTTGAAGGATGTGGACATAGATTTTATGAATTTCAGTAAGTTTAAAGCTTTTTTAGAAGAATCATCATCTGCTTTATGCAATATTATTTTTTTTCTTGTTCCTGGTAAAGATTTAGACTCTGGATTGAGGCATTTGAATTCTGATATTGGTTTAGTTAGTTTTATAAAATATGCTGAAGAGAATGGAGGTTTGATTGAGATTTACATTGGCCACTCGGAGTGTGAGATAACTAGGGACCTGATTAAGGATGGAAATGGTCGTGTAACTGAATCAGTAGAAAATGTTGAAGAAGAAAGTGATAATGATGATGAAGAAGAAGATATGTATGATATGTACTCGTCGGATGAAAGTGACACTGCATCTGTTGATCACCTTTCAGAAGGTGAGGATGAGGTATTTGAAGTTAGGAGTAGCAAAATTAGTCTGCCTAAACCTAAAAAGAAAGCAGTTAAAATGTTTGATAAAACATTTTTGTCTAAGATTTATGGGGGTTTAGATAGGGAAAAAATGTTTGAGAAGGAAGTATGTGTTGAAGGTGAGCATGGAGCAGATGATCAGGATGGATTGGGAGGGCCAGTGCATGATCCTAGCATTAAATGGAAGTTCATGAGACCACATTTAGGTGAAAGGTATGAGAGTCCAGAGCAATTGAAAAGGTGTTTGGCTTTCTATGCTCTTGCTAATGGATACCAGTTGTATTACACAGTTAATGATGGTAAGAGGCTATTAGCTAAATGTAGTAAAAATGTTGGTGATGGTCCCAAATGCACATTTAGATTGTGGGCATCTTGGATGCAGAAGGAAAAGTCCTTTCAAATCAAGAGTTTACAAGATGAGCATAGATGTTCAAAGAGTTATGACTTTGGAAGCTTGATTACTTGCAACTGGATAGCTAGGAACTATGCTAAAAAAATCATGGCAAGACCTAAT
Source organism: Senecio squalidus (assembly GCA_910822075.1). NCBI lineage: Eukaryota > Viridiplantae > Streptophyta > Magnoliopsida > Asterales > Asteraceae > Senecio > Senecio squalidus. Next base: position 27,882,850 of record CAJVGC010000590.1, on the reverse strand, counting down.
ATCAAAGTTAAGGAGATACAGCAAGCTATGTTGAAGAAGTATAAGTGTAGAGTGACTTTTGGTCAGGCTAGAAGGGGGAAGATCAAAGCATTGGAACAATATGAGGCTTGTTTAGAAGATCATTATGGACAGTTGTGGTCATATGCAGAAGAGATTATTACATCTAACCCAGGAAGCACTTGCTTAATGAGTGTTGAACCAATGCCAGATGGAAAAAATTACTTTAAAAGCTTTTATGTTTGTTTTAATTGACTCAAAGATGGTTGGTTGGCAGGATGTAGGAAGGTTTTAGGGATTGATGGGTGTTTTTTGAAATCTATATGCAAAGGAGAGTTGCTTGCAGCTGTAGGAAGAGATGGAAATAACCAGATGTTTCCAGTGGCTTGGGCAGTTGTGAGCATTGAGAACAAAGAGAATTGGAAATGGTTTATGGAATGTTTAGTGGCAGATTTGGAGTTAAACTATGGTGAAGGTCTAACTATCATCTCAGATCAACACAAGGTAATTTGTATATCAGTTCTTAGGGTATTTTGTTATGTCAATTAACTTTGTAAGTATTCATTTTTAGGGTATTTTGGAAGCAGCCAAGGAGGTCATACCTTTAGCAGAACATAGACAGTGTGCAAGGCACATATATGCTAACTTCAGAAAGAAGTTTACAGGTGTGTTGTTTAGAAACTTATTCTGGAAAGCATCAAAGGCCACCTTCCCTGCTAGATTTGAGAAATATATGATGGAGTTGAAAAGGACAAGCAAAGAAGCAGATAAACATCTTAGGGAAAGGCAACCAAATAGCTGGAGCAGGGCCTTTTTTACAACAGATAGGGCATGTGATGCAGTGGAAAATGGAATAAGTGAATGCTTCAATTCTGTTATAGTGGATGCTAGAAGGAAACCAATTATAAACATGCTGGAGGATATAAGATTGTATATCATGTTAAGGATGCAGAAGATGAGATAGAATCATGAATCATGGAGTCATGAGATTTGCCCAAGCATAAGGAAGAAGATTGCATTGATTCAGGACTTGCATAGGTATGATTTTCCCATTAAATTTACCTCTATTTAAATGTTTTTTGGCTAATATTTCTTATAATGTGTAGGCATTGGGAGGTTTTTCCATGTGGAAACAGTTTGTTTGAGGTAAGGAATGGTTATACTGCATTTAGAGTAGATGAAGTTAAGTGGACCTGTAGTTGTAGATTATGGCAGTTGTCAGGTATTCCTTGTGAACATTGGTATGCAGTTATCTTTCATTTACACAAGAATCCAGACCATTATGTGTCAAATTACTTCAAAAAACCCATGTTTGTAGCTACATATAACCATTTCATAAATCCCTTAAATGGTATTGAACAATGGCCACCATCTAATAACCAAAAACCATTACCCCCCATTGCTAGAAGAATGTCAGGTAGACCCAAACACAAAAGAAAGAGAGATGTCTTTGAGGGTGGTAATCAAGATAAGACTAAGGTTAGAAGGATTGGGAGGGTAATGCATTGTAAAAATTGTGGGGAAGAGGGACACAATAGGGCCACTTGCACAGTGGTTAGAGATGGTGATGTTAGGGGTGATGGTGAAGCTGTTAGAGGTGGTGGTAGAGCTGTTAGGGGTGATAGAGGTGGTGGTAAAGCTGTTAGGGGTGGTGGTAGGGGTGATAGAGGTGGTGGTAAAGCTGTTAGGGGTGGTGGTAGGGGTGATAGAGGTGGTGGTAAAGCTGTTAGGGGTGGTGGTAGAGGGGATAGAGGTGGTGGCAAAGCTGTTAGGGGTGGTGGTAGAGGGGATAGAGGTGGTGGCAAAGCTGTTAGGGGTAGTGGTAGAGGGGATAGAGGTGGTGGCAAAGCTGTTAGGGGTGGTGGTAGAGGGGATAGATGTGGTGGCAAGGCTGTTAGGGGTGAACAATTGGAACAAGAGGGAAGTACTGAAGAGGTAAGTGTTAGAAGGAGATTATTCACAGATTTGGAACAGAATGTGGAAGAAGAGATTACAATTAATGGGAAGGTTGTTAGAAAAATAGGGCCAGGAGATTCTTTAGATGGTAGTGCATATCCAGGTGGTATTAAACCAATTGGTTATGGCGTATCCTGGGATCCTATTGATGGAGAGCCAATGTTAGGGGTAAGTACTCTTTATTGTTCTTTTTATTTTTCTTTTTATATATGTAACAATTTAACTGTGTCTTGTAGAATAAGGATGGACTTCCAAGGTATGCTTGGCCACCGGGGATAACTGTAGAAGATTGCATAATAGAGGCTGGTCAAGATGTGAATGCAGTGTTGCATCACTACAAAGAACAAGAACCTGAAGAAATCCCTATTGTGTCTCAGCCTCCTTTGGCAACTCAAGAAGCTGAGGAAATCCCAGTTGTCACTCCTAAGAGGAGGTTCAAGAGGCTTCTGAAGAGGCCACCATCAGTGTCTGAAGAGGAGGTTCAAGAAGCTACTTTGGAATCACTTAATGAACCTCATTTGGCAACTCAAGAAGATGAGGGAAGTACTGAAGTTGCAGTCAATGTCACTCCCAAGCAAAGGAAGCAAAAGGTGAAGTTGCAGGTGAAGAGGAGGCCACCTTCTGAAAGAATCAAGATTGCACATTTCAAGAAGCCATTGTCACCAGGTCCTGGTTTAACTGATGATGACTGTATATCACTTGATTAGGATGTAGTCTGATTAGCATGATGTAGTATGGAACTTGTTAATGTTGTCTTTTGGTTGTACTTGTTGTCTATTTGTAACTTATGCCACTTTATGTTGGCTTTAAGTGTCTTTTGGTTAATTCATTAGGAACTTGTTAAGGTAGTATGTTGGATGTTGGATGTAACAATTAGGAATGGTTGTAAATGTCTTTTGTTGGTAAATGGTTGTAATTGTCTTTTGGTTTTACAGCAATTGGAAATTTGGTAAATGTTGGTTTTGTTAATTGGTAAATGTTGGTTTTGTTTAGTTGGTTTTGTTAATTGGTAAATTTGGTCATTGCCATTTGGGCAAAATGTCATTAAACAGCCATTTGGGAAAAATTGGTCATTGCCATTACATATAACCATTACACAGTCAACAATACAAAATGCCATTTCGGCAAAATGCAATTACATATTACCATTACAATAGAAATAGAAAACAGAGTATTACAAATCCTACAACAAACAACAATCTCATATAAAACAATCGATTTGCAACTTGCTTTTTCACCATCTCTAACTCAGCTTCCAAAATCTTCACCCTCGAGTACAATTCATACATCCTTGCATCATACCATCTGTTTGGTAGCTCCGGATCAAACCATCTAAAAAAGTTGCAATTTTTTGTTGGATCCTATTAAAGAGATATCTATTAATAACCTAGAAATCGAGATGAACAAAAACAGAAGAAAATTTGGGACTTACAAGATAGTTTGGACAACCTAGAAATCGTCTTCCTGGATTGATAGATGTCCACGACGTCCAGCATCTAGCAGTCACTCCACAATTACAAATTCTTAAATCCATCTTCTAAATTCCCCAATTGAATGTCTGCAAATTTCGCAATTGATAAACCCTAAATTTCTTGTTTATAACGTTGGAAATATAAAGTTAGAGAAAGGATGATGTGGCGGTTACCAACAGGTTTCAAGTCACCAAACTGATTTATTTAAACGGTTTCTTAAAGTTAAGGTTATAATTTAAACGGTAAAATACGGTATAGTGATGTAGATAGACGTAAATTTTGTTCAATGACCTATACGGATATTTTGTGGTAGTACAATGACCATCCAGTGTATTTTCCCTATTTTTCATAGAAGTATAAACATTTCATTCATTATACAATAAAAAAAAAGAAAAAAAAAAGCCTATCTTTAACCTTTAAAGACTTTATGATTGGTGTAGTGTAAAATGTACAATTAATTTGAAACCATCGAAAATAAAATGGTTAACAATAATAAATAAATATAAAAAAAAATAAAATGAAAGCCCAATACCAGCCCATAAGGCCAAGACCCAACACCTAAGCCTAAACCCACCCAGGCCCAACTCCCAAGCCCAAGATGGACACATTATGTTGTACTAAATAATATTTAATCATAACAAATTTAATAATAATATAATACACATTTCCATAGGAGTTCACAACATTTAAATTAGAGGTAAATATATGACTGAAAGGAGAAATAATATATCTTGGTTTTTTGTTCGCTGACCCATCTTCTCCTTCTACGTAGACTACTTATATTCATTTCCAACTAAGTAAGATTCTAAAATGGTTATGTGTTTTTATTTGTTTTAAGTTTTGTGTTTTTTTTTTTAAATGGGTGAGGTTTTTGCTTATTGTAGTTTTCAGAAATTATGGAGTATATGTTTGTATGTGTTAAAAGTTTTAGATGAGTTTTTTTTTTTTTATTTAAACTTTAAATGAGGCATCGCTGCAAAGCGCGTGTAATATCTCTTGTTGTAATTATATTACATGTAAAAGATAGGGGCGAATCAGACCGGACCGACAACTAACAAGTGAAAATAACTTGGTCCGAGAATCGGACCTAAAATCGTTGGTCGGCAGCCGGTTCGGTTCACGACCGTATGTCGGTTCTCCTGTCCAAAACCGACTAATCCCTTATGGTATGTTGTTTTGTACGGTCCAATAGTTATTACATACATTTTTTAGATCGAATGGAACAACTTCGTAAATATACGTATTGAATGCAGTTATTATTATAAAAAAAAAAAGAAGGAATAACTCACATATTTGTAAACATACCAATTTGTAAATTAATTAAAAGTTTAAAAAATTATTACTAAACGTCACCCGTATCAATATAAATTGTATCAACGTATATGCATACACTATCGAGTCATTTTAATATTGAATATAGCCCAACTCAATACATTCCAAAATTCAAAACTAAAAGAGTTAAGCAACATCACCGTTGGTTATCAAGTCCGTGTATAAATTGCCGGTTCGGTCCGATTCTGGACTGAAAACTGAATTATAGGTATTTCAAAGACTGAAGACCAGACTGAGTTGCATGATTCGACTTGATTTCGGTCCAAACCAGTCCTATTCTTGGATTTTTCTTTTTCCGGCTCTTGGGTTTTTAGAGACCCGATCAAAGGACCCTATTTTATTTATTCATTAATAATTAATATAATATAATATATTCTAGGTAACATCAAATAAGTTTTAAGCTGGACTGATTATAAAAAAAACCAGGTAGTAGGTATAAATATTGTATATTTATAAGATTGAAGTTTGAATAATTCTACAGTTTGGTAAGTAATAGGATTTAACCGAATTACTTAATCCAAGAAAAAAGCGAAAACAACCATTTTAAGTGTTTAACTGCTATTATTGGTTATTTTACCTTGGTTTAGGTTTAGAGAACAATGAACCAATAGTAAAAGTAAACCGATTAACCTGTTGAACCAAACCATTTTTTTTCGAGTCAGTAATCTAGTTGGTTTAGTTCGTAAACTATAAAACCAAACTCACCGATTTAGCCGATTGATCTCTTACATGCCCAAAACTAGTTAAAGCGATTAATATAATCTAGTGGCCATGTTGACATTACCGAAAACGACATAAGTTTGAACCTAAACAAGCTTGTAAAGTCAGAACTTGCAACTTATTTGAATGAATAATCAACATTTAGGCTCTCTAGAATCTCATATTCGAAGTTTAGCACAAAATCGTTCATGAAATGACATCATGTTTAAAAGTACTCTTTTTCCGATGACGTCAGCGTAGAATTTGTCGACATCAATGAAAGCAGTAAGCAATTTCTTGCACATTAGTTTTCCATTAAACCGTGTGACATGTCATTGACTTTTCATTATGAAAAGATTATTATAAAATCAATATCATCTTATTCTATGATTGAATAAAAATATAACATTATCTTTTTATGAATCCTTAAAAAGAATAAAGTATGATGTTTAAGTTTAAAAGTTACATGATTTTTTATTTGGTTGTTTTTTTGTTCTCATGTTTGCTTCTGCAAGCAACACTAATAACGGGAAGCTTGACTACGGTGCCAGAAGATGGAAATGGTACTAAGTTGGCTAGGATCGGTGTGATTCTTGACCAAACGTCTAGGCCCGGAAAAGAGGCTAAAGTGGCAATCGAGTTAGCAATTCAAGATTTTAAAGTTAGAACCAAACAGGATTCGGTTTTGTATCTACAAAACTCGCGAAGCAAGCCTTTTCACGCAGCTGTTGCAGGTATATATATTATTTTTTCATGTTTCTATTATAAAAACGACAACTTGTTTGTTTGGATTTATACCATAAGCTAACAATTTGATGATGTGAAAATGCAGCGAAAGAGCTTATTGCTCAACACAAAGTGAAAGTCATATTAGGAGGTAATACATGGGAAGAAGCATCTGCAATAGCCGAAGTTATTAGTGAAGCTGATCATGATATTGACATCCCCATTTTTCTTTCGTTAGCTGGCACAACTCCACTGCAAACAACCGATCAATGGCCATTTTTCGTTCAAGCAGTTCCTACACAATCCACACAGATGAACGCGGTAGCTGCTGTTTTACATTCAATGGGTATACGTAAAGTTACTCTCATCTACGAAACAGCCTCCTCATCAGCATCAATCATTTCTTATCTCTCTCAAGCGTTTCTTGAAACAGGTTCTGAGTTAACCCATATCTTACCACTTAGTTCCATTTCATCTTCCTTACATGAAGAACTCGAGGGACTCAAGAGACAACAACGTAAAGTCTTTGTAATTCATACATCTCTAGAACTTGCAGTTCGCCTTTTTAAGACAGCCAAGGAGATGGAAATGACGGGAGACGGGTACCTATGGATCGCAACTAACGCGATCACAGATCTTTTTCATTCCATTAACTCCACCATGATTTCTTCACTCAAAGGTATGGTTGGAGTCAAAAGCTACTTCCCAGAAAACAAGCCGGAAGTTCAACAATTCAGAAAACGTTTTCGTAGAAAGTTTACTTTTGATTACCCCGAAGAAGAGCAGGATGAACCTGGTATCTTTGCCATGCAAGGATATAATGCCGTGAAACTGTTGGAAAACTTACAGAAGCCAAGTTCGGAGATTATAGTCGAGATTGTTAACGTGATTGGAAAGGGATATCACAGTGTGTACTGGACAGAAGGATCAGGTTTTTCGGAGACAATTGAAGATGAAACCAATGGATTAGCAACTAATTTCACCAACTTTATGGATAATGTTGGACAAGTTCTGTGGCCTGTGCAACCATGGTATACCAGTAGACGTCGTCGAAATTTAGCCGAAAGTTCAGAGAATGTGATGAGGGTCGGTGTTCCTGCTGCATCACTGTTTAAGCAATTCGTTGAGCTCGTCGAAGAAACTGACGAGAAGGGTGAAGCTGTCTTTGATGGATTCGTAGTCAAGGTGTTTGAAGAAATGATGAGTAAACTGAATACACCATACAAACTTTTACCTTTTCATGGTTCATATGACGAATTGATACAAACAATACCTTCAGAGGTTCGACACTTATAGATTTCTACGATTCTATATTCATGAAAACAATTATCTTAGATTTTAATCATTTTTACTTGATTTGGAGCAGCAATTTGATGCAATAGCTGGTGATGTAACGATTGTGTCGACGAGACATGAGTTTGCTGATTTCACACAACCGTTCACAGAATCAGGTTTAGAGATGATTGTACCTGTCCGATCAAGACTATCGAACCAAGCATGGTTGTTCTTGAAGCCGTTTAGTCCAGCAATGTGGTGGTTAATAACAGCTATCACTATTTACAATGGCTTCATTATTTGGTTGATCGAGAGGAGCTATAATGAAGATCTTCGTGGCTCAATCATAAACCAAATCGGAGTCGTATTTTGGCTTGCTTTCACAACACTCTTCACTTTACGAGGTAACATACTATATCTTCCGCAATTATGCAAACCTGATATGTCAAATATGAGTACAAAAATAAAATAACTTGACTAATAATCTATTTAACTGAGTAAAAATATTTACGAGGTTCTATGATTTTTGGTCGCAGGGGACAAGTTGCATAGTAATTTGTCAAGAATGGCGGTGGTCGGGTGGCTATTTGTGGCATTAATTATAACACAGAGCTACACGGCTAGCTTAGCGAGCATGCTCACGGCTCAAAGGCTTGAACCAGCAATAACCAGTGTTGAGATGCTTAGAAACATGAATGCAACAGTGGGGTACTGCAATGGATCGTTTATAAACGACTACTTGATGGGTGTTCTACATTTTCCGGACACCAGAGTCAACCACTATAACTCGACACACAGATACGCTGAGGCCCTGAATAGTGGCGAGATTGCCGCCATCTTTCTTGAAGTTCCTTCAGCTAAAGTGTTTCTAGCTCAGTACTGCAAAAGCTTCATCAGAACCGGAGAGACATTTAAAGTTGGAGGTTTCGGATTCGTAAGTTCTCTTATTCCAAATGCTTCATCATCTTAAATTCAGTTTCGGCTTTTATTCCAAATTTAAATATTTATCTATTTGCCACTAGTTTTGACATAATAACATCCCATTTACGACGAATGCTTAATAAAATTTGAGTTTTGGTCCTTTTTACCTAAAAACTCAAACTATTTACACTATAGGTGACAATTTTCACCCTTTTATATACAAATGGGTCAATTTGGGTTACGTTTTTATCTATAACAATTCAAATAGGTTAAGCTGACATATTTTACGAATGGGAAGTGATTTCTGATGTGTACACAACCTTTTATAGCCATACAACACTAAATCAATTACTTTGACCATTTTACCCTTCAACGATTAATTTTTTTTGTTAACCTGAACGTTAAAATGGTCAAAACAGTTAACCAATCAGGGTATGACTATGAGAGGTGGGTCGAGCGGCTCATTTGGGTTGAAAGTCATCATAATATTATCTTAATAATATCTTTTTATGATCATGTTAAGTTATTTACTAAATTCAGAGAATATGAACAACTATGGGTCGACCCAACCCGGTACTTCTTGACCCTCACTAAGAAACTGTCTATTTTGACTCGAACATGTTTGAACCATTTGCACCTTTACTTTACAAAAAAAATGACACAATTTGGTATTGTACTTGCAGGCATTTCCTAAGGGGTTTACAAGACTTTCCGATGCAAACAAGGCACTAATGAACGTATCGGAAAGTGGAAAACTTAAAGAACTTGAAGAAAAATATCTTATCGCCGAGAAGTGCATAGATGAAGACTCTTCACCAAACGAAGATGACAGTCTTAGCCCTAGAAGCTTTTGGGTACTATTTTTGTTAACCGGAGGAACATCAACAATTTCTCTAGCCATCTACATCATCATCACAATTAGTAAACTTAAAAAGTCTGATGAAGAACAAACAAGCTTTTTAATACTAATATCAGCATTTATTAAAGATTGGCAACGTAGAATGAGACGATCATCAAGTATAGTTGTCAATGTAGAAAGTGCTAGACACACTCGAAACGTTGATCAATTGGCTCAAGATGACTCAGATTAAGGAGTACACGAAAGAACCCAACCCAATTATCAATTTCAGATCATATAGTATATATGATCATTAGTTTATTATTGACTCGTAAAAAAAAAAGGTTTATAAGCTGTACTATTGCATAAGTACACCAAAGCTCCTAACCTTATATTATCGGGTTAGGACCTAGTTGAACATATGATTATAGGTTCATTGTCCATTTGAAGTAAGAAAACTTTAAAACTAGTCAATTTCTATTTCTTGTAAAGCAAATTATGTACACATATATTCAATAAAAGTAAATCATGTATCATTTCTATTGAGTGTAAAGCTTATCCGCTTTTTTTTATCTGTTGTATTTATATAACTTCTCATGTTCTGTTACTTGTTACGCCATTGTAATCTGAGAATTAACAATAACTTCCGTTTTCAGCATATTAAAATCTGATATTTCCAATCTGACCCGTTAATTACACCTAATAATACATGGATGATTTAGTCAGAGCCTGGTATATGTTGACTTTTGAAAATGACCTAAGATTCCTTGCGGAATAAGCAACTTGCTAGAGTTTGAATGAGTAATTAATAGGACTAAACATATCTGTCTTTACATTTTAAGCCATTGACGGTGGCTCTTTCGAAGATAGGTTTATTATATTTGTTAAAACTGATTAATTAGTATAATATATACCACTAATATTATTTTATAGCATTATTGTAAGCGTTTGAATGTTGGACCACAGCAAAGAAAGTTCCAAGAAGAACGTGTGATGGACTATTGGTTTCATAATGCTTGAATGTAAATCGAAATGATCATATGTGTTGGTGAATACGTTACAACCTCTGAGACATATATGAAATCAATGAAAAGAATAAAGAAGAATTTCAGTGAAGATGCGTAATTTGGCAAGTTACCTGATCTATGTTGTTGCTTTTACATTTCCGTTGTTTCTTCTGCAAGCATCAGTAACGAGTGGAAACATCTCTAGGATTGGTGTCATTCTTGATCAATCGTCTAGACCTGGAAAAGAGACAAAAGTGGCCATTGAGATTGCAATTGAAGATACTACTCATACTTCTGTTTTATATCTACACAACTCTGGAAGCAAGCCAATCCGTGCAGCTATTGCAGGTAAACTGTAACGATTTTGTTCTTAAGCAGATAGAAAATTCATATTAACATTATGATTTGTAATTGCAGCCAAAGAGCTTACAGATAAACAGAGAGTGAAAGCGATTTTGGGAGGTCATACATGGGAAGAAGTATCAGCCATAGCCGAGGTTATCAGTGAAGCTGATCATGATATTGATATCCCTGTTTTTCTTTCGTTAGCTGGTACAACTCCTCTGCAAGCACCGGATCAATGGCCATTTTTTGTTCAGTCTGTTCCTACGCAATCCACACAGATGAGGGCCGTTGCTGCAATCTTACAATCATGGAGTATTCGTAAAGTTAGTCTCATATATGAAACCTCACATCTAGCTTCGTCATCAGCGTCAATCATTTCTCATCTCTCTCAAGCATTTCGTCAAAATGGTTGTGACCTAACCCATATCTTACCACTCACATCTGGTTCGAGTTCTTTAGATGAAGAACTTGAGGAGCTCAAGAAACAACAACGTAAAGTGTTTGTAATTCATACATCTCTGGAACTTGGAGTTCGTCTGTTTCAGACAGCAAGGAAGATGGAAATGACCGGAGACGGGTATCTATGGATTGCAACCAACAGAATCACAGATCTTTTTCATTCCATTAACTCCGCAAAGATCTCTTCATTTAAAGGTATGATTGGAGTTAAAAGCTACGTCCCAGAAATCAAGCCAGATTTTCAACATTTCAGACGAAGATTCCGTCAAAAGTTCCATTCTGATTACCCCAAGGAAGAACAAGACGAACCTGGAATTTTCGCCGTGCAAGGATATAATGCTGTAAAATTGTTAAAACAGAACTTTGATCACTTCAAACCAACTCCGGCTATTCCAGTGGAGATTGTTTACGTGATAGGAAAGGGTTATCACAGTGTGTACTGGACTGAGAAATTAGGCTTCTCAGAAACAGTTGACAACGAAATCATTGGAGAAATTACTTACACTAATTCAATCGACAACCTGCAACAAGTACTGTTCCCGGAGCAACCATGGTATGCTCATAGACGACGCAGGAATCTCGCTGAGAGTTCAGAGGTTCGAATGAGAGTCGGTGTTCCTGCTCAATCTCTGTTTAAGCAATTCGTGAATGTGGAATTTGATTCCGAGAAGAATAAAACTGTCTTCGGTGGATTCGTTATAGCTGTGTTTGATGAAATGATGAAAGGATTGGATCTGCCTTATGACTATTTTCCATTTTATGGATCTTATGATGAATTGATCAAACAAATACCTGCAGAGGTCACCCATTTACAAACTCTATTATTATCGTTCAGACAGAACCGAAAAATTTACAAATGCTGACTTGTTCTTTCTTTCTTTTTCTTATTTTGATTTCGAGCAGAAGTTTGATGCAGTAGCAGGAGATGTTACGATTATGGCAAGTAAACATGAGTATGCAGAATTTACACAGCCGTACACAGAGTCGGGATTGGAGATGATTGTACCTATTCGATCCAGATTATCAAACCAACCATGGTTGTTCATGAAGCCTTTCACAACGTTAATGTGGTGGTTGATAGCAGGAATCACACTTTATAATGGCTTCATCATTTGGTTAATAGAAAGAACGCATTGCAGACATCTCCGAGGCCCAGTCATAACCCAGATTGGAGTTGTTATTTGGCTCGCGTTTACAACACTCTTCACTTTGAGAGGTAAAAGTACAAACTCTTATCACTTTCAATGTGCTTGATGTTTTACAAATGATTCTTTTTGCTCGCAGGGGACAAGTTGCATAGCAATTTGTCAAGAATGGCAGTGGTTGTATGGCTTTTTGTGGCGCTAATCATCACTCAGAGCTACACGGCTAGTTTAGCGAGCATGCTCACGGCTCAGAGGCTGGAACCAACCATAACCAGTGTTGAGGTGCTAAGGAACATGAATGCAACCGTGGGGTACTGCAACGGTTCGTTAGTCAATCACTACTTGAAGGATGTTTTAGGTTTCAAGACCATCAAGGTCAGGAGCTATAACTCAACTCATCGATATGCTGAGGGCCTCAATACTGGTGAGATCGCTGCTATCTTTCTTGAAGTTCCTGTAGCCAAACTCTTTCTAGCTCAGTACTGCAAAAGCTTTATCAGAACAGGAGAGACATTTAAAGTTGGAGGTTTCGGATTCGTAAGTTCACATAATCCTAATACAGTTCGATATTTTGAAGTCAAATGATTCGTTTCGTCACTAGTTTTGGAATAAAATGTGTGCAAAAATAAATTAGTTACAAAGTTTAGTATGACGGTAGATTTATCTAGAAAGTTTAAAGAATTTGATAGAAACCAAAACTAAACATTAGTATATTTGACCTAAAACTATGTTGTTAAGGGACATACTTACATGACCTGGTATTGTACTTGCAGGCATTTCCTAAGAAATTTTCGTGGCTATCCGAGGCAAACAAAGCACTAATGAATGTATCAGAAAGTGGGAAGCTCAAAAAACTTGAGGACTCTTTTCTTATATCCGAAAAGTGTGTGGATGACGAATCTTTTCCTAATGAAGATGAGAGTCTTAGCCCTCACAGCTTTTGGATACTATTAGCGTTAACAGGAGGGACATCGACAGCTGCTCTTTTCACGTATATCTTCATAAGCATTATAAAATTTAAAGAAACCAATCCACAACACACTAATTTCTTCGAATTGATGTCGGCCTTTATAAAAGACCAAGTGAGACAGTCATCTATTTTAGTTGTAGATGCAGAAAGCCGGACACACGCTTCAGAAAGCCAGACACCCACTTCCGGAAGCCGGGCACACGCTTCAAGATATGACCTACCCGTCAACACAAATTAACATGGTTCATCAGTAAATACAAGAAAGCTCCTAACAAAGTAACATTACATGATCATTGGTTCATATTTCATTTGTTTGTAATAAAAATTCTCTTCATAAATACGTGCTGAATGTAACTTACAGATGCATTTAAAATTCCTACGATTACATTTGTTAATTATTTTTTTTCGTACGAATGAATGCAAATGTTAAGCTTACATTGAAATTATTCATTCATACAAATATGCTGGTTCTCAAGTGTAATTATGGAGATAAAAAGAGGAGACCCTAAATATTACTTCATTCGACCCGTTTTTACTTTGAGGTGTCTCAATAAAATCTAAAATTTCCATTTTGGCATATTTTTTCTTCTTGAATTACTATACTAATCTGAACCATTACTTCCCTTTACTGTTTTAAAATTTTTTTACAGAACGAGTTGAACGTTGTAAACTTGTAATATATGTAAGAATTAGTCAGAGCCTCGTTTATATGTTGACTTTGAAAATGTCATTACTGAAAATGACACAACTACACAAGCAGACATAAGATAATCAATAGGTCTTCAAATCGTTCATTTGAAAAAATTGAAACCCTTCTTATTGGATATAAGAATCTTGCAAGAACTTGAATAAGTAATAAGACCAACCGAAATTTCTACGCATTTTAAACCATTGACCTTTTCTCTCTATACACAACGTTTCGTTCATATTGTTAAAAACAGTTATATTAGTGAAAAAACATTCATAAACGAAGAAATTAAGATATAATGTTTGTGATTACTGATTAAGATATCGTTTTATAGCGTCATTGTAAACGTTTGCACATGGGTCAATGAAATTTACGAGTAATTTCTTGGGAAAATATTGGCAGACCGTGTGGAGGATGGACTTTTTGTTACAATAAGATCTATTATAAAATAAAATGATCATGATTTGATGAATATACTTCAGCTTTTTTGACTATATCAATCAATGAAAGGAATAAATTAAAGAAGAATCTTAATTATAATGCATAATTCTGCAAGTTACCTGATGATCTCTTTAGTTGCTATCTCATTGTCATTGCTTCTTCTGCACGCATCAGTAACCACTGGAAACGTCACTAGGATCGGTGTCATTCTTAATCAAAAGTCTAGACCTGGGAAAGAGGCAAAAGTAGCAATCGAGATAGCAATTCAAGATTTAAACAATGAAGCTAATCAGCTTTCTGTTTTATATCCTCAAAACGCTCGAAACAAGAATGTACACGCTGCTATTGCAGGTAAATTTTTATGTTTTCGTTCTTAAAAATTGACCATTTTGATATTACATACCAGATACTAACATGCCAGGAAATGTAAAATGCAGCGAAAGAACTTCTTGATAAACCAAATGTGAAAGCTATTTTAGGAGGTCATACATGGGAAGAAGCTTCTGCAATAGCCGAGGTTATCAGCGAATCTGATCATGATACAGATATTCCTCTTTTCCTTTCGTTAGCTGGAACAACTCCACTGCAAGCACCCCACCAATGGCCATTTTTCGTTCAATCTGTTCCTACACAATCCACACAAATGAAGGCAGTAGCTGCAGTTTTACAATCATTCAGTATACGTCAAGTTACTCTAATATACGAAACTTCACATCAAGCCTCATCATCGGCCTTCATCATTTCTAATCTCTCTCACGCACTTCGTCAAACAGGTTGCGAACTAATCCATATCTTACCACTCAGTTCCAGTTCATCTTCTTTACATGAAGAACTCGAAGTACTCAAGCGACAACAAGGTAAAGTCTTTGTAATTCATACATCTCTCGAGCTCGCAGTTCGCCTTTTTCAAACAGCCAAAAAGACAGAAATGACTGGAGACGGTTACCTCTGGATCGCATCTAACCGAATCACCGATCTCTTTCATTCTGTTCCTTCCACCATGATATCTTCACTTAAAGGTATGATTGGAGTCAAAAGCAACTTCCTGGAAAACACGTCGGGGTTTCGACATTTCAGAAAACAATTCCGTGAAAAGTTCCGTTCTATTTACCCCGAAGAAGAGCACGAAGAACCTGGAATCTTCGCCGTAGAAGCATACAACACCGTCAAAATGTTTGAAAAAGGCCAACTGCGAGCTCCAGCGAGTATAGTTGAAATTGTTAATGTGATCGGTAAAGGATATCACAGTATATACTGGACCCAAAACTTAGGCTTTTCGGAAACTGTTGAAGATGAAAGCAGTGGGAAAATTACTTACAGTGATAACCTGCAACAAATGTTGTTCCCGGTGCAACCGTGGTTCGCTAATCGCGGGCCACGGAGTCTCTTGGGAAGTACAGAGATTCGGATGAGAGTAGGCGTTCCAGCTCAATCTCTGTTTAAGCAATTTGTAAACGTCGAATTCGATACAGAAAAGAATCAAACTGTTATCGGTGGATTCGTGATCGCAGTGTTTGATGAAATGATGAAAGGATTGAATCTGCCTTATGATTATTATCCTTTCACTGGTTCTTATGTAGAACTGATCAAACAAATCCCTGCAGAGGTAACTTTTTCGGATCATTTTCGTTCAATCAGTAAGTAAAAAAAGTTGCATATGTTTTAATATGTTATGATTATGTG
Organism: Senecio squalidus; assembly: GCA_910822075.1. Classification (NCBI taxonomy): domain Eukaryota; kingdom Viridiplantae; phylum Streptophyta; class Magnoliopsida; order Asterales; family Asteraceae; genus Senecio; species Senecio squalidus. The sequence goes on along the minus strand of CAJVGC010000590.1, from coordinate 27,866,896 downwards.
CAGACGTTTGATGCGATAGCGGGAGATGTAACCATCATGTCGAGTCGGCATGATGATGTGGACTTTACTCAACCGTATACGGAGTCTGGTTTGGAGATGATTGTACCTATTCGATCTAAAGTGTCGAACCAGCCTTGGTTGTTCTTGAAGCCTTTTACTACAAAAATGTGGTGGTTAATTGCAGCTATCACTTTGTATAATGGCTTCATTATTTGGTTGATCGAAAGGAGTCATTGTGAGCATCTTCGTGGATCGGTTGTAAACCAAATTGGAGTCGTCATTTGGCTTGCGTTTATGACACTCTTCACTTTGAAAGGTAAAATACCAACTTCCATTGTCTTAGTACGATTATTATGTTGTTTTGTTACTACATTATTTACTCGTAATTTAACACATGATATTTTGTGTCATAGGGGACAAGTTGCATAGCAATTTGTCAAGAATGGCCGTGGTCGTGTGGCTTTTTGTAGCGCTAATCATCACACAGAGCTACACGGCTAGCTTGGCGAGCATGCTCACGGCTGAAAGGCTTGAACCAGCGATAACTAGCGTTGAGACGCTAAGGAACATGAATGCAACAGTGGGGTATTGCAACGGTTCGTTAGTCAACTACTACTTAAAGGATGTTTTAGGATTCAATAACTTTAAGGTCAACAGCTATAACTCGACTCAAAAATATGCTGAGGCCTTGAACAGTGGTGAAATCGCTGCCATCTTTCTTGAAGTTCCTGTAGCTAAAGTCTTTCTAGCTCAGTACTGCAAGAGTTTCATCAGAACTGGTGAGACATTCAAACTTGGAGGTTTCGGATTTGTAAGTTCTCTTGTACCAAATTCCACATCCTTACGAATCAGTTTTCCTAAATCGTAAAATATGTCACAAAATGAAGAAAACGTTTCAAGTTGAGAATTAGTCTTTTTGAACTGAAACGTCAAACCATATGTATCACTTGCAGGCATTTCCTAAGAAGTTTTCTTGGCTTTCGGAGGCAAACAAAGCACTAATGAATGTATCTGAAAGCGGGAAGCTCAAACAACTCGAGGACGACTTTCTTATATCTGAGAAATGTGTGGATGAAGAATCTTTTCCAAATACAGACGAGAGTCTTAACCTTCGCAGCTTCGCGGTACTATTTGAGTTAACAGGAGGGACATCAACGATTGCTCTTTTCATATACATCTTCATGTGCATCAAAACATTTAAAGAATCTAATCCACAACACACAAATATCTTCACACTGATACTTGCATTTATAAAAGAACGGCGAGAAAACCAGCCACACCCTCCAGACGTGCCCCATCCACGGGTTTGATCTGCCATGGACTATACGTAAATATGATCTCCTTGATTCAATTTTCCTATTTTATTACTTTTTTAGAATTTCAACTGTATTTAAACTTCATTTAATTAAAGTCATTTTATATTTTATTGAAACCCCCTACTTTCACATGCTAAAACCCCGTAACTCCCTAAACTACTCACATCCACATATTCTTTTTATTTTTTAATATTTTAATATTAATATCCTTTTTTTTATTATTATTATTATTTAATGATAAATATCCTTTTAATCTACTTACTTTTAATTTTATTTAATTTCTTTTTTATTTACATATTTTTGTTGTATTTATTTACTTTTTGTTTTACTTTTTCTAAAAGTCAACAAAATATGAATTGTATTAATTAATAAAGTAAGAAAGCTACCAAGATGCGAGTTACAAACGATACCACCATAAATTCGATCAAACGAATTTAAAACAACCACGACCATAAATTAAATTAGCCGACTCTATAACTACCATGACCCTAAAAATTATAACAAATTTGTTTTAAGATATATAACTGTTCAAAAAGGGATAAGTTGGTTAAAAATAATTTTCTAACACTATTTAGTCAATTTTAACAAAATTAAATGATTGTTTGAAATACATATTTAAAAAATAAATAAAAACAATATAATTTTAAAACTTAAAGAACGAAACTTGATATATTAACCTTTTTTCTCAAAATACATTTTATGTACTTTATTGTAAAAGAAATAACATTGTTAGAAGAATTATATTCTTAATATACTAATAATGCTTAAATAATAAAATTAATTTCAAGGAATATTAAAAAATAAAATTAAATATAAATAAAAGATTTCACAATTAATATAATTAGAGACATTTAAGTCATATTACCATTAGCTTACAACCATCAGTCACATCATCTTTTTCTTTTTGCTTTACGTTATTCTTTACGTCAACTTTCACTACAAGATAAATGACTTTTAGTGACTGAAAAAAAGTGTCAGAAAAAGTTTAAAAACAGTCACAAAAAACCATTTGGACTACTCCTTCTGAAAAAAATTCAGTCACTATTGCCACTATCGCTAAAAGTCAATTACGACTTAAATTTCAGTCACAAAAGGTTCAAACCTTTTGATTACTAAACAACTTCAGTCATTAAAGGTTTTCAATACTTTTATAATAGGACTTTTACCTGACTGAAATATTAGTCAGTTAAAGTTATGGTATTTTTTTTAATTTTTTTTTTCTGTTTCTTCTATTTATTTTTTTATTATAATAATAATATATTAATAATGTTACAATAAAATAAAAATAATCACAGAACATTAACAAAAAATGCTTTTATTTCTGATCAATTCCAAAATAAAAATATTACAAAATTAGTTCATTCTTAAACCAACTAAAAAGAAAGCAATAAAAAAAATATATCACCAAGTAGAGCCCTACTGGTGTTTCAGGCACAAATCTGCCAATGAACATAATCGAATAGAATCTATTAGCTGGAGACAGATAAATAAATGAAGGAAACAAAAATTCAAACCTTGGGCATTAGTACCTCTTTAACAAGCTTTTCTGCATATCTGGAAACATCACAAATTAAATACACAATTAGTTCACAAGAACTCGAAACCTAAAAGAAAAGGATGAAAGTTGTTGCTTTTTTGGTCCAAACAGATGATATCGTTTTCCATTTTGGTATTTGGGAAACTCACGTATCTTGGGTAATATATATTTAATGCAGAACTATATAATAAAGTAAATAAAACAACGAGTAAAAAAGACAAAGTTTGGTTGATTTCATTTAACTGTTTCCTTTTCATAACGATATTTGGTCAAATGAATTCAAATTGGAAACCATCAGGACTCACCAAGCCTATTCCAGTGTCATTAAATAAGCAAAACATGCAGTTAATAAGACATGATTAGTTGTAACTAACTTGTAATCAAGATCAATTTAAATAAAACAGGGGAGTGAGGTTATCTCGGTGCTCACCAATTTCATTGGTGGCTTTCTAGGAAAATTTCCGATACATGGTACTTCATACAACTTGTATCTGAGAAGTAAATACTTGGAGTTGGAAATCCCTGAAAGATAACACAACTACATAAACATCACATATGATTTTAAAGTTTCTAAAATTCAGTGCAAAACTGTTACAAATGAAGAAAACAAAAACTGATAGCTACCTTTGTGAATGTCCAAAAAGAGTGAAAATGCACACACAACTTTATAAAGATAGCAGTTACAACAAGAGATTTTATGCAATATCTATACCCTTTGAACGACTTTTGACATTTGACATGTTTCATTTTTGGCCCAATTTTGTTACTTATTTGAACCAATAAATATAAATCACTAAGGTTGAGAGCATTAACAAAACTAATATATATAAAAAAAAAGCTACTACTACATGAAGAAATCATAACTATACCAGTTGTTGTCATGCTTGGCTATTTAGGTCTTACACAGCCTTTGCCACCATCTGAGGCTACCAAGACCCACGGTCACCATCTCTATCACTACGTGTACCACTAAACATGCCATTTCGATCAAATGAGATAAATAACTGAAACTTTGGAGTAATCGTTGTTTCAACTCCTTAAAATCTTAACAAGATAGCTAGTAAATCAGATGTACCTTTAAAATGCTTTCCATAGATTTCGGTGCAATCTGCATGTACCTAAAGATTACAACCATCCCAATATATCTCAAACGATGACAAATAAATCATTAGATGTCACATATTCTTCAATGATAAAGTTATGAAAATGTTAAACGAAAAGAAAAAGTTTGGAACAACTTACCTTTAAATGATCGATATATTCTTCATGATGATTTGTCATCTGTATCAGTTGGCAAGTCAAATTATGCAAATGTTGTAATGGTTTCTAGCAGAACAAGTCAACAAACACAACCTTTACCAGCTAACAAGATCACAAATGCCAATCAACAACCTAAAAACAAGTGCAATAGATGCCACCTACAGAAATAGCTACAAAAATCATGCATAAGTAGTGCATAACTAAGAAATGTATATTGAAATAGTTTTGTATACGTTCAAACTATTTTTAGGTACTTAAATCAATATAACATAACATGTTTTCTATTTGACATTTTATGAAACACCTGGCGTGCATACAACAAATATTATCTAGCTAGCAAAACAATTCAATAATTATATAATTGAAATAGAGAACTATTTTGCAACCTTGTGAACTGCATAGCTTCAATTCTCAGATCCTTGGACATCGTCTTGAATGAAATCGTGAAAACCTCACAACCGTTATAGTACCTGTTTCAAACACCTGTGTAATCGATAAATTTGAAGGTCACGATAAATTAGATCACCAAAAGTAGACGAAAAGTGAGTGCATCTGAGCAGAAAATTGAGCTAGAGGATCTGATTTGTATAGAAACGAACATAAATAATAAGTGAACTATAACTTACCGTCATCATCAAGAGAGGCCATCACCGGAGTTTTGAAGCAAATGCGCAATCGAACATCATCCTGTATAAAACTGTTAACACCTTACAACAATTGCAATACTTATGCCAATATTCAGTTTATTGAATAGATAGAAATCAATAAAATTAGGTCACGGTAAACTAAATCATCAAAACTAGAGGATACATGATTGCATTTCAACATAAAATCGAACTAGTAGGAGATGATTAGTATAGAAACGAACAAATTCAATAATTGAAGGATGACTTACCGTCATCAGCAGCAACAGAAGATATAGCCGGAGCTTTCACCGGAGCTTACATCGGAGTAGAAATTATAGAAGTAGAAGCCGGAGCTTGAGCTTCGATGACGTCATCAATGGCGGAGATGAATGTAGTGTTTTCAGATCCATGGTTTCTAGAGATAGAGAGAGGGAGATGTTTAGAGAGAGAAAGTAAAAGAGGAAAAGGTTGAAAGTCAAAGCGGAAGGGTCCAGTCAAATTTAGGTCTATTATTTTCTAAAATAAATATTAGTTAAATCCTCTCTTTACTCACTGAAGTAATCATCGGTCAATACAACCTTTAGTCACAAAATGGCTTTTAGTTTGTAGTGTTTATGTACGATCGTTTTTACGTTTCAGAATTTTGATTCCTTATGTTTTTTTTCAAAAGTCTATAAAATCCGACGAATTTTTTTTATAAAAACACATTACTTTTATACAAATATTTCTCTCGTTTTTTATAAAAAAAAAAGGTGAAATTATTCGGTTTTATAAACAAATACTGTCAGGTTTTTAATAATATTCAACCATATGAATAACTCTCCGTTTCACACAGAACAAAAGTATTTTATAGTTACACATACAAACTTTTAATTATTATTTTCTTGTTAATTTTTTGTCAATAAACATATAACAATAACGAAAGACTCAGAAATTTATTTATATCATTTATGGTAAAAACGAAGGTTGCAAAACAGAAAAATCATGTTTTACCATCCATTCAATTTTACCAAATATGTGAATAATAGAATACGAATATACCGAATATGTGAATAATATTGTTTTTTATTATACCGAATATGTGAAATCGGAATCACAAAATGAATTCTAATACCAAGAAAACACTTAGTGAACTTGTCTAAGTTCCTATTTAAAATAACCGGAAACTTTCAACTAACGAAACGCTTAACATTGGAACGAATGAGAAAAGCCGCGCCGCGGTGAGCCCAGTGCGCCGCGGTGAGCCCAGTGCGCCGCGGTGGAGGGTACAGACCTGCCATTTTTGTTAAACTCAAAACTTAAACAAACGGACCCAAACCCGAGCCCAACACTTTGGCTCCGGGTTAAAAACGTTAAAAAAGCCTTCTAAGGGTCCAGTGACTCTATTTTGAATCACATATAACACAAACATAAACACATTACATACACACACACCTAAACACAAACACTCTAGCTCTGTCTCTCTCTCTCACTTGAAGTTTTAGACAAACACCCTCTTTAATCCTCTTCATTTACAGAAGTATTCATACCTAAAACACATATTCTAACCACACATAAACACACCAAAACGTTCATCAAGTAAGGAGGAAGAAAGGGGTTGCACACATTTGGGTTAAAGGTTCATTACTAAGCTTTTTGGGTCAAAATCATCAAGGGATCACTCCAATCACCTTCAAACCAACTTACTCTCGGTAAAAATCCTTCAAAACTTCTGTCTTTGTAGTTTATACTCGTTGCATGTAACATCTAACACCTAAAAATGAGTTTATATGAAAATATTTGACCATTTATGAACAAAAACGGGATTTTTCAAAATGCATGGTTAGATCTATAGATTGTGGTTAAAAACACTAAATAAACTGTAAGACATCCATTATTTAGGTATATCTTTGGTTGCATGTCAAAATCCAACTTAAAAACATCAAATTTCTTCAAAAACGAGCTTGGCCAAGAACCTGTCACATGACCGCGGCGCAGTCGAGGTAAAACCTCTGACTGCGGCGCAGTCCCTCCTCCGCGGCGCACTCATGAGGCAGACAGGTTCCAAATGCTAAGTTAAAACGTTTTGAATCGTAACTCTAAACGTGTCATCTAAACTTATGCTCGAAACTGAAATATATGAACTATAACCTGTAATGAGAGTGACTCACATATAAATGAACTAAATGAACAAGTTTTATATGACATTGTTTTGGCAAATATATGAAATATGTTTATTGAAATTGCTAAGCGGGAAAGTGTATTAAAATTGGACTTAATGATTTTGGCGCGGAAGCGCTGCCCGATTTTCAATAGACCTAAACCCGACACTTAAAATAAAAGCATTTCATTATCCAATAAACATATAAACATTGGTACTCATTAAATCTTGGTATTTCAATAGGATTCTCGTGATTTCCTATCCGTCTCGATTACTCTTCGCACTCGTAGCTTATCTTCGCAAACTGTGAGTTACAACCCCACTTTATTTACTGTTTTCAAATAATTTTTGGGGGAAACAAGAGATCTAAATGAACTTTGGAACTGTTATGAACTTTCGGTACTATTGTGAACTCTTATTGAACGTTTTTGTGAAACTTATGCCTAAATAGTTTTATTGCCCGTTTGGCATATTATAAACTAATGGTTTGCCACCCTTATTCGGCTTAATGGTTTGCCACCCTTATTCGGCTTAATGGTTTGCCACCTTTAATCGGCTTGTTGGTTCAAAACTATGATAAACTTATTTAATGCCACTCTCGGCTCTTGTATGAACTTTGATTGATCGTATAACTAACGTGACTCTTGAGGGATATAACTAACCATAAGTGACTACTATCATATATAAAATGAAACATTAGTGTCCATCTCGCAACACACTATTAGCTTTGATAAGCCGTTTAGTAATTATGGGTATCGATACTTAGGAAATAACCGTTCCTTGCTTAGGCGGCAGCTTAAGTACATATTACTTGATCAGACATGACTCCCCGTAGATAGTCGGGGTAAGGGGCCTCACGGTTGGTAATTCGGTTTAGTGTGAACACTTAAGTTATATTATGCCAAGTAGTCGTTATACATGATTTCAATCAATAGTTTACTTATCTTGCGCGTATATGGTTATACGATTTCCGCAACTATCTTTTAAGCAACTTTTTGGATCGAAACTATTCTTTAAGTATTGTTCTACTTTTAGAAACTTCTAAGTATAGATATACTTAACTCAAAACCCTTTTTAGTCGAGGACTAGAAAACTGTAACTCACTCACTACTTTATTGTAGTTGACACTTTATCTCTTGTTTCAGGAAACCAAATGTAAGACACGAAGTGCATTCTGTGGATGGGTCTGGCATGTCACGTGAAGTCAAGAATCGGGAGAAGACCTATTTTGATTATATTTGGGAATTTTGTTAAACGATTTACTATGTTCTTATGTTATGTACTTGTCAAATGCTTGGTTATCTTTAAACTGTAAACTCATGTTTTATTCGTAATGACTTGAAACCGTATGTTTTTAATTATAACTCGTGTGATGATATCTTTGCTCTTCACATTCCGTGTTTCCGCTTTAGCGGGGTGTGACAGACTTGGTATCAGAGCACAGGTTATAGTGAAAACGGTTTCAAGAATTTTTCAAAATTTTTGAAACCAAACTATAACCAAGGCTTTTTCAGAAAAATCATTTCACAAGCTTTCAAACTTTGGTAGATTAATTCCGCAATCGCATGGTTCGCTTTTAACTAGGCGTAACTTGATCAACTATGCCTAGTTCAAAATGAATTTTGCGAGAACGGAAAGTAATTGCTATTGTTAAACGGTTTTCGAGTCGAAAAATTCCCGGACTTACCCATTCCCGATTCTCACGTGACTGACCCATACATGCATTTTCGTTTACATTTTTCCTTATTTTCCTGTACTCACGTAACCTCTTATTCGCAGATCCGACATGTCCCAGTCTTCGCACTCACGATCTCAGTCCTGCTCACTTTCTCGAGCTGCTTCCCCTCGCAAAGCATCTGAGGATCGCGTAGCATCCGAGAGTCAGCGTCACCAGACGACTGACCCGACTGAGGAGAGCTCGATGGCGATCTCCAGCAGCGTTGGTACCTCCAGCCCGAGGACCGTGCTACCAGCTGCACCACCGACACCCGTTGCAGCACCGCCCCTGCGGCGTGGACCCCGTGTCGTTATGACGGCACGCAAGCAGGTCGTCCTTCCAGGTCGACTACCCGATAGGATGGCCGCACAGCAGGCCGGTCCATCCAGACCCGCACCTCCACACCTCTCGTTCGGTCACCCACCTCCCGAGGCACCGCGGACCTCCATGCTTGATCACTACTCGTGGGAGCGACAGCTTGAGCGCGAGGAGATGCAGCGTGCCCGTGACGCTGAAGCAGCCAGGCAGAGGACGCCGCCTACCCTCCAGACTCCCCCTCCTGCCGCATTCTTGCACCTCCACCGCGAGGTAAGGGGACTATCCGAGGAGGCCCAGCAGCAAGGGCTTCTCCTCTGCGAGGTCTCTGACGCCGCGCATAGGTTGTCGGAACAGTGGTTGCGACATATCGCTTCGGCTCAGGCCACAGCCAGGACTGTGCAGCTTCTGGTTGGGGTGTGTTTGGTGATGGGGACCCTATTGGCGGTTATTATCGCCAAGATGCTTTTCGAGAAGCGCCGTTAGTTATCTTCTTTTATTTATTGTACTGTAAGCTCGAGTTGTCATTTTCCATTGTAAACAACTCAAAGCTATATCTATTTTATTTCTATATGTATTGTACTTGTACTTCATTCTCATTATGAACTTTGTATTCAACTCTATTATTATGAATGGGAATTCTATCTTTATTATCTACTTGTGCCATTGTCGTGTGAATCTTAGTTATCGTTGAATTATTACTCTTTGTAGTGTGAGTCTCTTGAATCATCGTCGTGAGTGTATTATTTATTCTATCTTATTAATCTTGCGAATCATTGTTGTTGTTCAATTGTCCTTATCGTTTATTCCTAATCGTGCGTTCTAATCTGATTCTTTCGTCTGTTGTAGAATCATGCCTCCTAGACGCACTAACGCTAGCCGCATTGCCGAGCAAGTTGCTGCTCAGTTGAACGCAGCTATGCCAAACATGATCGCTCAGATCACCGCTGGGATCAACGCTAACGTCAACAACCACCAGCAGCAGCAACAGCAACAGCAACAGCAGCAGCAGCAGCAACAGCAACAGCAGCAGAATCAGAACAACAACAACAACCAGAATCAGAACCAACACCAGCACCAAAACCCTCCCGCCTGTAATTACAAAGGCTTCATGGCATGCAAGCCTAAAGAGTTCCACGGCACCGCAGGAGCTGTAGGACTTGTGTCCTGGTTCGAGAGCATCGAATAAGTCTTGCACATTAGCAGGTGTGCCGAGGCCGACAAGGTAGAGTACGCTTCTTGCGTACTACATGGGAAGGCCTTAACTTGGGGGAATAATGTGGTTCGAACCAGAGGGCGTGACACCGCCTATGCTCTCTTCTGGGATCAATTCAAAAACCTCATGATTGAGGAGTACTGTCCTAAGGGAGAAATCAAAAAGCTTGAGGCGGAACTGTGGAATCACACGATGGTCGGGAATGACATCGAAGGGTACACCACCCGATTTCATGAGCTGGCCCGACTGGTTCCGAGGCTAGTGACTCCTGAAGAAAACCGCATTGACCGTTATGTCTCCGGTCTCGTCCCCCAGATCCGGGGAATGGTCATCTCAGCTGAACCCCAAACCCTTCAGAGCGCAATCATTCTGGCGCACAGACTCACCAGTAACCTCCTCTCCGCTTCAGCATCCTCCAAGAAGGAGGGAGGAGAGAAAAGGAAAGCCGATCAAACCCCCCGGAGAAGTGACAGGAACAAGAGACAGAAAACCACCCGCAACTTTGCGGTGACTGCTGCACCACCACCACCACCACCACCACCACCAGCTGGAAACCGAAACTATACGGGGACGAACCCCAAGTGCAGCAAGTGCAACTACCATCACCACGGGAACTGCCCAGTATGTTTAAAGTGCCAGAAGGTGGGGCACTTCGCTAGGTATTGTCCAGAGAAAGCAGTGGTTCAAGGCCAGAAGCCGGTGTGCTTCGAGTGTGGAAGCGACCAACACTTCCGTAACGCCTGCCCCAAGCTTCAGAACGCCCAACCAAACCACGGCGGGGGGGGGGGGGGGGGGGGGGGGGGGGGGGGGGGGGGTCGCGGACGTGCTTTCGCACTTACAGCAGAAGAGGCCCGGCAGGACCCAAATGCGGTGAACGGTACGTTTTCTGTGAACAACTACTATGCATCTGTTTTGTTCGATTCAGGAGCAGAAAGAAGCTTCGTATCCTTAGAATTTAGACCCTTCATTAATATAGGATCTAAGGTTCTTAAGGATAGCTTCACCGTAGAGTATGCCAACGGTCAGGAATTTGAGGCTAAGGATATAATCGTAGGATGTTCAATATGCCTAGCTGATAAAACGTTCCCCATTGACTTAATCCCGATAGAGCTGAAGAGCTTTGACATCATAGTCGGAATGGACTGGTTATCTCGGTTCCGGGCCGAGATCGTCTGTTTCGACAAACTTATCCGTATCCCTCTATCAGACGGCGAAACCCTTGTTGTGCAAGGTGACAAACCTGGACAACAACTTCGCATCGTCTCCAGCGTTAAAATGCACAAGTACCTCAAAAAGGACTGCGATGCATTCCTAGCGCATGTCATCGAACGTAAGCCTAAGGAGAACCGAGTACAAGATATCCCTGTAGTCAAGGATCATCCAGAGGTCTTTCCTGAGGATCTACCCGGGCTACCGCCACACCGACAAGTGGAATTCCGAATAGACCTAGTTCCTGGCGCAGCACCGGTTGCCAAGACGCCGTACCGTCTAGCACCCCCAGAAATGCAAGAGCTATCTAAGCAGCTACAGGAACTCTTGGATCACGGTCTCATTCGTCCGAGCTCGTCCCCCTGGGGAGCCCCAATCCTCTTCGTTAAAAAGAAAGACGGATCCTTCCGAATGTGCATTGATTACCGAGAACTGAACAAGCTGACTGTCAAGAACCGATACCCACTTCCGAGGATCGATGATCTGTTCGACCAGTTGCAGGGTGCAACTTACTTCTCTAAGATCGACCTCCGCTCGGGTTATCATCAGGTTCGAGTCAGTGAGAACGACATTCCAAAAACCGCTTTCCGAACCCGATACGGACATTACGAATTTCTCGTCATGCCATTTGGTCTGACCAACGCACCAGCGGTGTTCATGGATCTGATGAACAGGGTGTGTCGACCGTATTTGGATAAATTCGTGATCGTATTCATAGATGACATCCTCATCTACTCAAGGAACAAGGAGGACCATGCGAAACATTTGAAACTCATCCTCGAACTTCTTAAGAATCAGAAACTGTACGCCAAATTCTCGAAGTGCGAATTTTGGCTCAGAGAGGTACACTTCCTTGGCCATGTGATCAACCAAGAGGGAATTCATGTCGATCCAGCAAAGATCGAAGCAATTGAGAAATGGCAAGCTCCAACGACTCCCACCGAAATCCGACAGTTCTTAGGATTGGCGGGCTATTACCGGAGATTTATCAAAAATTTCTCAAAAATCGCTAAGCCGCTGACCGAACTTACTCAGAAGGATAAGGACTTCACCTAGGGAGAACAACAGGATGAATCCTTCCAGAAATTGAAACATGAACTGTGCCACGCACCGATTCTGTCCCTACCGGAGGGTACAGATAATTTCGTAGTGTTTTGCGATGCGTCTCACCAAGGACTTGGGTGTGTCCTTATGCAGAAGGAAAAGGTCATCGCATACGCATCGAGACAGTTGAAGGTTCACGAACAGAATTATACAACACACGACTTAGAGCTGGGAGCTGTCGTGTTCGCGCTAAAGATTTGGAGGCATTATTTGTACGGCACTAAGTGCACGGTGTTCACGGATCACAAGAGCCTTCAACATATCCTCGAGCAGAAAATGCTCAATATGAGACAACGGAGATGGATCGAACTTTTAAGCGACTACGATTGCGAGATCAAATACCACCCGGGTAAATCAAACGTAGTAGCTGACGCCCTGAGCCGTAAGGAAAGGGCAAAACCATCTCGAGTTAGAGCATTGGGGATTCAGGTTCAGACTAGCCTCCAAGCGCAGATTGCAAAAGCTCAGCAGGAAGCATTGAAACCTGAGAACCTTAGAGGCGAAACCATGCACAATCACGAAAAGGAATTTGAACTTAAACCGGACGGAATCCATTACTTCAAGAATCGAGCATGGATTCCGAGGGCCGAAGACCTTCGCAAGCTTATCTTGGACGAGGGCCACCGATCCCGCTACTCTATTCATCCTGGATCCGACAAGTTATATAAGGATCTACGGGAATACTATTGGTGGCCGGGCATGAAGAAGGACATTGCCTTGTATGTGGCTAAGTGCCTTACTTGCTCGAAGGTCAAGGCAGAATATCAGAAACTGTCTGGGCTATTGCAACAGCCGGAGATCCCCATGTGGAAGTGGGAGCAGATCTCCATGGATTTCATTACTAAACTGCCCCGTACGACAAGGGGTAATGATACAATCTGGGTGATTGTGGATCGATTGACTAAATCCGCGCACTTTCTGCCGGAAAAAAGAGAACCATTCAATGGAGAAGTTCGCGCAGATTTACATTAACGAGATCGTCTCTCGTCATGGAAAGCCCCTCTCCATTATCTCCGATAGGGATAATAGATTCACGTCCCGGTTTTGGAACGCGCTTCAAAAATCGCTCGGGACGCGACTAGACCTCAGTACTGCATACCACCCTCAGACCGATGGTCAGAGTGATAGGACGATTCAGACACTTGAAGATATGCTGAGAGCGTGTGTAGTTGACTTCGGAGGAAGTTGGGACGCTCACTTGCCACTAGTTGAGTTTTCCTATAACAATAGCTACCATGCCAGCATCAAGTGTGCCCCGTTCGAGGCCTTATACGGACGCAAGTGCCGGTCGCCACTGTGTTGGTTAGAAGCTGGAGATCGACAACTAACAAGGCTCGACATCGTCCAGGAAACCATTGACAAAATCACTACCATTCGGGAAAGGCTGAAGACATCTCGTACTCGGCAGAAGAGCTATGCCGATAACCGAAGGAAACCTCTCGAATTCCAGGTGGGCGATAGAGTACTCCTAAAAATATCGCCGTGGAAAGGGGTAGTCCGTTTCGGGAAACGCGGAAAGCTAAGCCCGAGGTACACAGGTCCCTTTGAGGTAATTGAGCGAATCGGCCCAGTGGCGTATCGACTTCAACTTCCGCAAACTCTTTCTAACGTCCACAACGTCTTCCATGTCTCGCACTTGAAAAAGTGCTTATCGGACGAGACCATTGTCATCCCACTGGACGAGGTCCAGATCGACAACAAGCTTAACTTCATCGAAGAACCGCTTGAGGTTGTAGATCGAGAGGTCAAACAACTCAAGCAAAGTCGTATCCCTATTGTCAAGGTTCGGTGGAATTCCCGACGAGGTCACGAATTCACTTGGGAACGTGAAGACCAGATTCGTCCGAAGTATCCACATCTGTTCAGAGATCCTTCCTCCCGATGAGACGAACTAAATTTCGGGACGAAATTCTTTTCAACCCGGGGAGAATGTGACAACCGTCTTATTTCAGGTGAAAACCGCATTCTCTATCTTTGACTTAACTTTGAATTGATCTTGTCGTTACTTGTCTCGTAAGCTCGTGTGTGTCGGAATCGAAATCGGAATCACAAAATGAATTCTAATACCAAGAAAACACTTAGTGAACTTGTCTAAGTTCCTATTTAAAATAACCGGAAACTTTCAACTAACGAAACGCTTAACATTGGAACGAATGAGAAAAGCCGCGCCGCGGTGAGCCCAGTGCGCCGCGGTGAGCCCAGTGCGCCGCGGTGGAGGGTACAGACCTGCCATTTTTGTTAAACTCAAAACTTAAACAAACGGACCCAAACCCGAGCCCAACACTTTGGCTCCGGGTTAAAAACGTTAAAAAGCCTTCTAAGGGTCCAGTGACTCTATTTTGAATCACATATAACACAAACATAAACACATTACATACACACACACCTAAACACAAACACTCTAGCTCTCTCTCTCACTTGAAGTTTTAGACAAACACCCTCTTTAATCCTCTTCATTTACAGAAGTATTCATACCTAAAACACATATTCTAACCACACATAAACACACCAAAACGTTCATCAAGTAAGGAGGAAGAAAGGGGTTGCACACATTTGGGTTAAAGGTTCATTACTAAGCTTTTTGGGTCAAAATCATCAAGGGATCACTCCAATCACCTTCAAACCATCTTACTCTCGGTAAAAATCCTTCAAAACTTCTGTCTTTGTAGTTTATACTCGTTGCATGTAACATCTAACACCTAAAAATGAGTTTATATGAAAATATTTGACCATTTATGAACAAAAACGGGATTTTTCAAAATGCATGGTTAGATCTATAGATTGTGGTTAAAAACACTAAATAAACTGTAAGACATCCATTATTTAGGTATATCTTTGGTTGCATGTCAAAATCCAACTTAAAAACATCAAATTTCTTCAAAAACGAGCTTGGCCAAGAACCTGTCACATGACCGCGGCGCAGTCGCTTCACCGCGGCGCAGTCGAGGTAAAACCTCTGACTGCGGCGCAGTCCCTCCTCCGCGGCGCACTCATGAGGCAGACAGGTTCCAAATGCTAAGTTAAAACGTTTTGAATCGTAACTCTAAACGTGTCATCTAAACTTATGCTCGAAACTGAAATATATGAACTATAACCTGTAATGAGAGTGACTCACATATAAATGAACTAAATGAACAAGTTTTATATGACATTGTTTTGGCAAATATATGAAATATGTTTATTGAAATTGTTAAGCGGGAAAGTGTATTAAAATTGGACTTAATGATTTTGGCGCGGAAGCACTGCCCGATTTTCAATAGACCTAAACCCGACACTTAAAATAAAAGCATTTCATTATCCAATAAACATATAAACATTGGTTGTCACACCCCGCGCAGGCGGAAAGCCGAGATGTGCAGCATATTAGGTATCAGAAGACCAAGTATTACATCGAATAAATACTATAACAATAAGATTACATTAAATGAAGTTTAGGAGTTACAACAATACAAAATAAAACAATACGAAATGGTACATGGTCTAAATAGAAACTAACTACGTCTAGCTAAGTCTCTTCGAAAGTCCATACAATATCCAAAGCAAAAATAGTAACTCCATAATCGATGCAAAACTCAACCTCCTGAAAAGCGTTAAAAATACGACGTCAACATAAAGTTGGTGGGTTATTCGTATTTTATAAAAACATAATATTTTGAAGATTTTGACCCATTAGAAAATGTAGTTAGAAATCAATAGTAAAATGGTTAATATCTTGATTTATAGGCAGTGTAAGATATATGCAACAACCTTAGATTATTTATCTACACCTGAACCGTACTGTAATGTAAAGGCAACACGTAAAGGCAACAAGTAAAGGCAACAATAACCCTCTGCCTTAGTGTGTCCAACTAAGGTAGTTACGAGATAAACATCGCGGCAATAACATCCCTGCGCATAGTGAGGAATGAGGGTTTGTAAAACCCATATAGATCTATATATAAATACCGATGGCTCAACTAGAGTTAACAGGTGTTTAATCGAGGGCCTTATACTACCACCAAGGCCGTATAAGTAAGGTACACAAAATCTAAAGGCATCATAATCTAAACATGCATAATCAAGATATATAAAAATTTAGTTAACGCTAGACATGCCCGAAGTAAAATTTATAAAACGGTAAAAGGGCATCGAATAACTCACGAATCAGCGATAAGTATGTCGGGTAGACACAAACTGGAGAATAATACTCCACCGCCTAAGTGCCCTAGCATAAGACATAAAAGGTCTAAGTATCTCTAATGTAATAGGTTTAGCATCGTATTAATTAACGTTGTATTAAATATTAGAGTTTAGTAGAGTTTAGACGAATGATAAATATTTAGGTTTAAAGTCGTCGTATCCACCGTCGATAAGTCGTAGCGAAATGACGAATAAAAAGTATTTGATATTTCAAGTCGATAATGACTTCTAGGAACATCGATCATTTAAGTTTATAAATATGATTAGATAGGAATGATATCTGAGCCCAAAGTGACTACCAGGAATATCGTTGAAAGGAGTATTAGATTTAGTCAAAGTCAACCAAAGTCAAAGTCAACCGAAGTCAAAGTCAACAATGGTCAAAGTCAACTAAATCAAAGTCAACTAAAGTCAAAGTCAACCAAAATCAATATCAAGGATATTTGACTTGGTCAAAGTCAACGAAAGTCAACCGTTTTGAAAGGAAGTCAAAGTCAACGAAAGTCAACCTTTGACAAATTTGAATATTTTTAAAGATATATTTTGAATATTTGAGTAAAATATAATAGGAAGTCAGTTTTATAAAAGTTATTTAAAAGTTTAGGTTTAAAATCGAAGATTTGATCGTTTTTGGAGTAATGAACGATTTAACGATAAACGGACATTTTAAAGTATGTGATAGCAAATAATATGTTGTTTAAGATTGCGTGTTATGTTTTGAGTCCAAAACATATATTTATCAGAGTATAATACTTTACTTATACTAAAATAGGTTTATGTATACTTAAAAATCGTCAAAAATACGTAACAAAGAAACGACAACAAAGCTGGTCTGGGCACTGATGCTGACCGCGGCGCACCAAGGGCACCGCGGCGCACTCAGGGCCCAGAGCCAAAATTTTCGTTTTTCGTTTTAGTCATTTAAGTTTCGGTTAGTTAGTTTAAGTCTTAACTGAATATTTACAGATTGTTGAATAAAGTTATTTAGTCAAATAACTCATAAATAGTTTATATAGAATACACATATTCATACATATACTTATTTACAAGATTTTACAAGATTTAGTTAGTTTTTGTTAAGTTTGTTTATAATATAGATTATGTATAAATTACTTAGATTTATAAGTCCACTAAGTGTAAGAAAGTGTTGGAACATTTTCGATAGGAATTTACTAATAATCTTATATATGATTATCCGGTTTTATAATAATTTAACATAACATTTTTGGTTAAATTTCTAATAACCTATTAATATGGTAAACTTATTAAGTTTTAAAGTAACTTTTAGATATTTAGTTGTTTTAGTCATTTTAATCCTATTAACAAGTTTTAAGATAGTTTAGGTGATAAAAGGAAGAATTTAAAAGAAAAACGTAAAGGTGAGAAAAATGAAGATTTACCGGAAGTTCTTGGAATGGCTAGTAAGTCTTGAGACTTTTGTCGGAAAAACTTCAAAGAAGAGTATGGAGTATAGAAACTCCAAAACAAGAATAAGAGACATGTTAGTATATAACTTTTCATGAAGAAAAATGAAAGAAACGTTTATGAAAGTTACTTACCGATTTCTCAATGAAGGGAAAATCTTTCAACTTATGAACTAGCCGGAAAGACTTCCAAGGAATGTGTGGAGAAAAGGGAGCTCCAAACAAGAAAAGAACAATATGTTAAAATTATATTTTTGTGAAGAAAGAAATGAAAGAAAAGTGTTTACAAAGATGGAGTTTACTTACGAATTTCCCAAGAGTTGAAACTCTTCAACTCAAGAACAAACCGAGAAGTAAACGATGGATATTTGTTGGATAAATCCCTTGCAAAAACATAGAAATGAGTTAGTAACCTCATAGTTTCAAAGAGAGGAAGTTAGTGCAAGAAAAGATAGATTTTTCGAAAGAAAATACTTACCAAAGGTTGTATGATGCTCAAGATGACTTCTTGTGATCTTTCCTAACACAAATACCACCTTTGAATGTGGTTTATGTCTCTCAAAGTTTCTGGAAATGAAGAGAAACTTGAGAGAGTTTGTGTTAGAGAGAGATACAAAAATTTGAGTAATGAGATGAAAAGTGGTTTAAGGTTAAGAAATCGAATGAGAGATGATGTAAAATGGTCAAGGATCCACAATTTACTCATCCTACACCATTTTGGGAAGGTTTTGGGCAGAAATCACATGGTAGCATGTGGTTTGGAATCTCAAGGAAAGCAAAAAAAACGTTTTTGGCAACTTGTGACTGCAGGTCAACGACCGCCTCGCGGTCACGGCCGCGGTCATGGCCAAGACTGATCCGTTAGTTTGTCCGTTAAAAGGACTGAATTTGTAACAGATTCCGTTAGTTCTCGTTAAAGGACTAACTTTGTAATAGATTTTTATTTAGAGGGTAAAATTTGTAATATTTTAAACGTTAATTTTTCTCGAAAAGACGAAGGCTTTAAAATATCAATATTAACCTACGAGAATACTTATAATTGCTAAGCACTTAGGTACTATAACGTTTACGTCACGAAGGACGAAACAATGATTTAAATCCCGACTAAACCAATATCGCGTGAAACAAAATAAATACCAATAATAATAGGGTCAAAATAAAATAAATAAAAATAACGGTAGATGATAAAACGCAAAAGTGTTACGAAATTTGCGGTTGTCACATTGGTACTCATTAAATCTTGGTATTTCAATAGGATTCCCGTGATTTCCGATCCGTCTCGATTACTCTTCGCACTCGAAGCTTATCTTCGCAAACTGTGAGTTACAACCCCACTTTATTTACTGTTTTCAAATAATTTTTGGGGGAAACAAGAGATCTAAATGAACTTTGGAACTGTTATGAACTTTCGGTACTATTGTGAACTCTTATTGAACGTTTTTGTGTTACTTATGCCTAAATAGTTTTATTGCCCGTTTGCCATATTATAAACTAATGGTTTGCCACCCTTATTCGGCTTAATGGTTTGCCACCCTTATTCGGCTTAATGGTTTGCCACCTTTAATCGGCTTGTTGGTTCAAAACTATGATAAACTTATTTAATGCCACTCTCGGCTCTTGTATGAACTTTGATTGATCGTATAACTAACGTGACTCTTGAGGGATATAACTAACCATAAGTGACTACTATCAGATATAAAATGAAACATTAGTGCCCATCTCGCAACACACTATTAGCTTTGATAAGCCGTTTAGTAATTATGGGTATCGATACTTAGGAAATAACCGTTCCTTGCTTAGGCGGCAGCTTAAGTACATATTACTTGATCAGACATGACTCCCCGTAGATAGTCGGGGTAAGGGGCCTCACGGTTGGTAATTCGGTTTAGTGTGAACACTTAAGTTATATTATGCCAAGTAGTCGTTATACATGATTTCAATCAATAGTTTACTTATCTTGCGCGTATATGGTTATACGATTTCCGCAACTATCTTTTAAGCAACTTTTTGGATCGAAACTATTCTTTAAGTATTGTTCTACTTTTAGAAACTTCTAAGTATAGATATACTTAACTCAAAACCCTTTTTAGTCGAGGACTAGAAAACTGTAACTCACTCACTACTTTATTGTAGTTGACACTTTATCTCTTGTTTCAGGAAACCAAATGTAAGACACGAAGTGCATTCTGTGGATGGGTCTGGCATGTCACGTGAAGTCAAGAATCGGGAGAAGACCTATTTTGATTATATTTGGGAATTTTGTTAAACGATTTACTATGTTCTTATGTTATGTACTTGTCAAATGCTTGGTTATCTTTAAACTGTAAACTCATGTTTTATTCGTAATGACTTGAAACCGTATGTTTTTAATTTTAACTCGTGTGATGATATCTTTGCTCTTCACATTCCGTGTTTCCGCTTTAGCGGGGTGTGACAATAATAGAATACGAATGTTGTATTTTAATACACAATTTATTTGTTCGTTAAATTATGTATAATGTTTGTTATTTTACGATACTTGAAAAATTAAAAAAAAACGACAACAAAAAGACAAAAAAACAAAAGTGGGCCAGGGGGTGGCATTAACCATAGCCTTAATTAAAACTAATGTTTTGAAAACCGGCCCGGTCATCGAACAAGTCCCAAATTAATGGTCGGACCGGATTACCGAACCGAATATATATATATATATATATATAAGTGAAATGTATGACAAAGATTTATTTAGGTTCGATAGTAAAACTATAAACAATCTTATCTTAATATGTAATAAAATAGAGACCTAAATGTCACTTGGTAGAGTAATAGCCATTAGATGCAAATCTAACTTTAATTTGAACCATTAGATCATTTTGATGATGTCATCATGAATAATTTCATTTTAACCCTTTACTTTAAATAATTTAACTCTTATTTTAAATAGTAATAATTAAATAAAACTAAGAGTTAATTACATAAATGGTCCCTGTGTTTGTATCAATTTAGCGGGTTCAGTCCCTAGGTCGCAAATCCTACGGGTTCAGTCCTTGGGTCATCAATTTGGCTACATGAATAGTCCATTTGTCACTTAAAATGACTAAAATACTCTTAAAAAATAAATATTAATTTATCTATCAATTTAAAAAAATAAATAAAGAACTAGTTATCCCAATCCCAAATCACAGGAACAGCAAAAAAAACAAACAATATTATGTACTAAGCATTAGGATCTTGTGTCAGGATCGGATTAGCTAATGTAATCTAATAATATCCCTTCGTTAAGATCTTGATCTATTGAAGAAGTTCAGCAACGGATGAACACTTCAATATTTATGAGTTGTCGAACAATATAATATGAATAAGAATGAACAAATAGTATTGTCGAATTATAAGCCTCAATTGTATTAATCTCAGAATATCAATACAACGTGTTCTATTAATACAAGGATCTATCTATTTATAGACCTTGAGGCCGACCTAGATAAACTAGGAAACATCATCTATCCTTATCTAAAACTATCATTATCTAGAATAAGGAAACTATATCTAATTACCAAAGGAAACATAAACATAATCTAATTATAACTATATAACTTAGATTATTCTTGCACGGCAAGTTGGTCTTCCGTATTAACTTGATATGACCGTATCAACTTGACTTCTTCCGTAGCAACTCTCTGAGCAGTAGTAACTTGATTGGACAGCCGCACTAACTTGTCTTTCGTAGTAACTTCTTTAATGTCTTCCGCATTAATCGTTTAAGTTACTATTCTTGTTGTTAAGCGTATTGTTTAGGAGTTAAACTATTTTGTCTAAGTTATAACCCAACAATCTCCCCCTAACCTTGAACTTTTATGATTAATCAAAAGTACAAGTTTCATGCTCCAACCGTTTTAACTACTTCATTTACAAAACAAGTTTAACTATTAAAGTTAATTACATCTTTCTGCTTTGCCAATCAGAGTCTTTTCCTTTTGTCTTCTCTTCTATGCGTTGTTCCAGAATTCTCCAAATAAGTTCATGAGCTATTCTTGAATCATGGAGTCCATTAAGCTTGACTTCTATCATCTCATCCAATGTCTACTAATCATGTGGATACCTTTTATCCACCAAGTAAAACTCCATGGCTCCCTCCTTTCTAACTAGTGAGTAGACACCACTTCGTTCATATACAAACCATTGGACTATTGGATAAGTTGGACCTCCCTTCTTGAATACTGAACTTCTCTTCTTATATTCTGGTTCAAACAAACCGCATAAAATGTCCATAGCAAGATCTGTACCTGAGCAATCTCCTCTTTGATGAGAATATTTAACTTTGCCAATTTGATACATTCTCTCTAAGTCATCTCTGTCATAGTCTCTTATTGCCCAATGGAAAGCTAGAAGTACATTCTTTGATTTGTCTTGCCTAGTAACTTCATATTCACTTCCCATTTGCCCACCAATAAACTTCCAGTCGATGATCATAGGAGGCTTCACAGCTAATGGAGTAAACCTTAGTCCTTCTGCATGATTGATGTATGAAGAATAATCTGCTTGAGGATTTGGACTTTCTTGAGATGCACTTGGAGCAGTAGAAGTTTCTACTCTTTGTTTCTTAGCTAGACCATGTACCCTCTTAGATGCTAGCTTCTTCCTCTTGTTCTTCTCAACAGGTTCATCCGTAGCAGGAGCAGTACCAACGGGCTCTTGCTCATGAAAGATCTTCCTGCCAGTTTCAATAGCAGCTTTCAGGACTTTATCTGCATCTTGCTTCTTCTTCTCTTGAATTCTGGCAAGTGCAGCTTTCCTTTTAGCTTCATTCTTCTTCTCCTTCTCCACAAGATCCAGAATGTTAGCTAATTTCATAGGACCTAAAGACCTACCACTGTGGCCTTTATTCTTGAGATAGGAGGTGTATTTCTGCCTATCTTCAGCTAGCTTGGCCTTTGTGGATTCAGACACTTTCTTCTTCTCAGGCTTGGCTTTGGATTTGACTTGCTGTTGGAGAGCAAGTTTGTCTTCTTCAAGCATTTTCTTTGCAAGCTCAACATCTGCTCTCTCTAGACCTTGAATGTAGAGATCATTCAAAATTTCTTCATTGGTCATTTCTTGAGCACGAATTGCATCCTCCTCAGCAATTTGTCTTAGCTTCTCCTTTTCAGATGGAGTAGGAGATTGATTTAATCTAGCATGAAGTTCATCCTCATCAGCTATCTTTCTTTGCCTTT